>JABUQX010022294.1:10000-40000 GCA_015478945.1 Trachelipus rathkii
ATTGTACTTTCGCAATGAGTTTACCAACCTACAAGTGTGACGTCTCCATCGTTCACATTGTCCTTATATTTTCGTGTCGTAATATTCGTGTATCATAATATTACATATGTTTTCGATGCCCCACACGTATTCCAACAAGGAGTATGCCGATACTGCGTACGTGTACGGATTGTGTGACGGAAATGAAAGTGTAGCGCGGCGTGCATATACCGTGCAGTATCCAAGAAGACGGTTGCCGCATAGATCTGTTTTCACGAAGACGTATCAGCAACTATGTGATACTGGGACATTTAGACCGGCTGGCATTGCGGATGGAGTTTATGCGGTACTTCGCTACCGCCATTGTGCCCATGACATTCTCCGGTATTTTGACCCAAACCCGTCATCGAGTGTACGTAGAGCGGCGGCCGAACTTGCTGCTCCACGTTCAGCAATATGGAGAACACTGGCGGCGGATGGACGCCATGCATATCATTTGCAACGTGTACAGCATTTACTGCCCACCGACATAGGACGTCGACGCGACTTCTGTGAATGGTTCATCGGGCAGTGTAATACGAACAGACGTTTCCCAGAGTCGGTGCTGTGGACGGACGAAGCCATCTTCAGTAGACGTGGCACTCACAACCAGAGGAACAGTCACGTGTGGGCGCAGGAGAATCCTCATGCAATCAGGGAGCACCATTACCAGCACGAATTTAAATGTAATGTGTGGCTGGGATTACTGGGTCACAATCTCCTCGGCCCCTATTTTCTACCTGACCGCCTGAACGGCCAGAACTACCTTCAATTCCTCCGGAATGGGTTCGGAGTGCTCCTTGAGGATGTACCCGTGTTAAATCTACGTCACATGTGGTTTCAGTGGATGGCTGCCCAGCTCACTTTGCCAGAGACACACGCACCTGGCTTAATACTAACTACCCTTTACGATGGATAGGTCGGGGAGGCACTGTTGCCTGGCCTCCACGTTCGCCGGACCTCACACCGTTGGACTTCTTTGCCTGGGGCGCAATCAAAGGTGTCGTATACGCCACCCCAGTCAATGACGTTCGGGAACTGCAGGAAAGAATCAGGCAATCGTGTGCAGACATAACAGCAGATGAATGCCGGTCGGCGACAATGTCCGTTTTACGGAGGTGCCGTGCATGCATCAGGACTTGGGAGGCACACATTTGAACACCTATTATAACCTGTATCTGTTGTATTATAATATCCTGAATAAAGATATGCAATCGTGTTGTTTATGGGGAATCCTGTGTCGCATACCGTATTCCCACCCTCTTAGGTTGGCTCCATCGCTAATAACTCCGTAACGAAGCATTACCGAGCATACGTGTATAGAGTTTTGTGCTCCTATTTTTTCCATCAATCTACCCGCATGCGAAGTGGCGCCGATCATTCTGGGACACCCTATATATATTTATATAATATATATATATATATAATATATAAAATATATATATATATATATATATATATATATATATATATATATATATATATATATATATATATATATATATATATATATATATATATATATATATATATATATAAAGTAGTAAGTCGTGGCCAGTCCCGCGGCACCTTTTTTCTATATAAATGAATAGAGATATATTAGGCTTATATGGAGAATTGATAGCCCGAAGGGCTATCAATTCGACAAACAGACAAAACCGAAGGTTTTGTCTATGTTTGTCTGTGTTTGTCTATGTTTGTCTATGTTTGTTTGTGTTTGTTTGTATTTATTATTTTTATTATTAAGTCGAAGAAATTATGATCACGAAGTGATCATAATTTCGAGTTGTGTTGTGCTTTGACTCCGACTGGAGCTCCGACTCCGACTCCGACTCCGCCTCCTGCCCCGCTTAGCCCCGCACCGCACCGCCCCGCACCGCACCGCACTGCACCGCACCGCACCTCGACTCCGGCTCAGCTTATTATTATTATTATTATTATTATTATTATTATTATTATTATTATTATTATTATTAGTAGTAGTAGTAGTAGTAGTAGTAGTAGTAGTAGTAGTAGTAGTAGTAGTAGTAGTAGTTAGAGTTATCGTATCGGGTTAAAATTTGGAGGGGTGTTAGATGGGGAGGTACCCTAGTCATATACAAAGTTACGTCCCCGTGGGTCCCCCGAAGGGGGACCCCACTTGGTTATAAGACCGTATAGGGTGTCTAGGATCCCCCAGAAGGGGTCCCACCCCAAACATTAAATATTGATGTAGAAAGCTGAAACTTGATATACAACCTTTTTAGGTTGTATCTTAGATGTATAATGGGTAAAATGACCGATTTGACCAAATTCGGGGACCAGCCCCATCAAATCTGAAATATTGACCTAGAATGATGAAACTCGGTATACAACCTTCTGAGGATGTATCTTAGATGACCCGGTGTAAAATGACTTTGGTGCCCCAGACGGGGTACTCACCCCAAAATTCTGAAATATGATGTAGAAAGCTGAAACTTGAATATTCAGCCTTTTTAGGTTGTATCTTAGATGTACCGGGTAAAATGACCGATTTGATCAAATTCGGGCGACCAGCCCCATTCAATCTGAAAATATGACATAGAATGATTTGAAACTCGGTTATAACAACCTTCTGAGGGTGTATCTTAGATTGACCCGGGATGTAAAATGACTGTGGGTGCCCCAGACGGGGTACCACCCCAAAATCTGAAATATTGACATAGAACAACGAAAACTTGATATACAGCCTTTTTAGGTTGTATCTTAGATGTATTCGGGGTAAAATGACCGATTTGTCCAAATTCGGGGACCAGCCCCACAAAACTGAAATATTGACATAGAATGATGAAACTCGGTATACAACCTTCTGAGGATGTATCTTAGATGACCCCGGGTGTAAAATGACTGTGGGTGCCCCAGACGGGGTACTCACCCAAAATCTGGAGAATATTGACATAGAACAACGAAACTTGATATACAGCCTTTTTAGGTTGTATCTTAGATGTATCCGGGGTAAAATGACCGATTTGACCAAATTCGGGGACCAGCCCCACAAAAACTGAAATATTGGCGTAAACAACGAAACTCGGGTGATTACCACATACCAATAAGGTACTTCACATCATATATGGGTTAAATAGCCATACACACCCCAAAGGGGGGTCACCAGCCCCACAAAACTGAAATATTGGCGTAGAACAACGAAACTTGGTATACATCTTTCTTATGATGTGTTCCCACAGAAAATCCGTTGGAACCAAATGACCTAACTATGAATCCAATTGTCATTCTGTTTTGGCAAACATTAGCAGATGTCGTTCCTAAGAAACAGTTTCTAACGGATCTTGGCCCTATGCGGTTGAAACTCTCCTCTTTTGTAAATGACTTGTCAAGTAAATGGCGAATTCGATCTTTCTTAACAGTCTGGAAAGGAAATGCTGTCCCCTTTTTGTCGGTTCCACAGACGAGACAGACACGGGAACCAACGGTTCGAAGTCTGTGAACAGACAATAAACAGACCATAAACAGACAAACTGAAGTTTGTTTTAAAGTCGGTTCGGCGATGGATTCATTTGAAGAGGCCCGAAAAACAGGAACTTGTGGTTTGGGCCGAAGCAAAACGAATGGGGCTGTCAAGTAACGAGAAAGTTCAATTTAGTAAGGACTGTCGCAACCACAAGACAGAAAAGGGGAGTGGGCATTTTTGTGAAATTAACTTTTTTCTAATTGGCCCTGAAGCAGGCAGGGACACACCCCGGAAGAGGGACCCCCTCCAATGAACAAGACTTAAGATGCCCTGGAGGAGGAGCATCACGACAGGGTAAGGAGGTGGCTTGGTCTTAACAGTTAGTTCTTCAGATTTCTTCTACGTAGAAAGTGTGATTGTTTTTTCTTTAGTGTTGAACTCTGTTCCTGAACTCATTCTGAGTGAAAATGTGATTTAAAGTACCGACTCAAATCACGCTCTTTGATATTATTTTTTTTTGTACTGAAAATATAAGTGACTTTAGATACTGTATATTTCAATGTGTATAAATTACCTTAATTTTAGAATCTTTAATCTTAAAATTGTAGCAATATTCATTCGTGCATTTCTTTAAATGGGGATGATCCTGAGATTGTTTTTCAACGATGATAGATTTGTGTTTTTGTATCGGTCGTTTCTAATCTTAATCTTAAATTGCCGCGTCAACAACTGTACACAAATCGTTCTGCTCGGGAAAGGAAATCCAGTCTAAGGATTCTGCCTCTCTATTTTCAAGCGGAAAGATTGTGAAACCTGTGTGCTAATATGTGTTTTGTACATAATTAGTGATCATTTCTTTGTATATAATTTGTTTATGATTAGAGTAGTCGTAAAATTGGGTTACCGAGCCTTCATCAAATTCATGCATGTTGCTCGCGCCTATATAGGTAATCATCCTTCACCGAAAGGCTTGGTGAGTCGGACGTCGACACGCGCGTTGACGCAGCATCCTCCTCTGGTGTAGCAAAGATCAGGTTTGAGGTTTACTTTATACTGAAGCCCTGGGTAAGTGTTAAAATTATTTACGTTTTATAATCACAATGCCACTTCCATTCGAAGCGATTGACCCGAAGGTTGTTTTCATCCCTGAGAAATTCAGACATAAGCAAGTCTCCTGGCAGTAAGGTATTTCTTGCCAAACTATTGAATACATTTGCTGCCCCTGACATTTTTCTAAGTGCATACGTCACCCACTAGCGTGTATATATTCTTGCACTGCGCGCGCGCGCGAGCGTCAGGCTTATTAATTTTAAGAAGTGAAAGTGTAGTTGGCGTGTGTGAGGGTGCGGTTCAAACTCTGCCATTGCAACCGGGAACCGTACCGACCATATGCGATAGAGTAGAATTCCCAACGCTATTCTTTCAATAAAAAACATGGTAGTCTGTCTTAGGAACTAATCATTATTTTATTGTTGTAAACATCTACACTACTAACCCCCTTCTTTCCTCTTCTTTCATAACTAAGATTTACATCTGTTGCATGCTATCTCTGGCTTCCTTCTATCTAAAGGTTCACTGATGCACTATATCAGGACGCTGGGATAGTTGCATGGCTCGGCGGGCGTAGGGGGCTTTCTCGATTCCCTTCAGGAATCTTTGTGACCTCTTCTCTTTCTAACAGGGTGAAAAACAAAAAAAGGGGTTTGATTGATTGGTCTCTCTCCAATCGTTCATGCCTCTTGTCATGTACTAGCGTCTCTCCCTACATATATATCTATATTTACTGATGTTACACATCACAATACGTATCCTATATTCAATTGGCCAAAATTCATTTCCATCCCTTTAATTATCAAAACAAAAAGAAGGGTTGGTATGTGGAATTTGGGAGTCCAATTTCCGTGGGATTAATTGCACTAATTTCAAGTTGCAATTAAAGAACTATCGAAGGAAAGTCCCAAGGAAATTAGGACATTGTGGTCCTTCGGCAGCGGAAGCTGAAGCAATATATCTTTGCAATTGCAATCAATATTGCCAAAACTTCCAAAGAACTTGTGCAAAAAAAAAAAAAAAAAAAAAAAAAAAAACACTCCCCAAAACACATATATGAAATCTCTCCATTTCATTCACCACTTCTGAGAGACCCTCTTCGCAAAGCTATTATAATTATTATTATTATTATTATTATTATTATTATTATTATTATTATATTATTATTATTATTATTATTATTATTATTATTATTATTATTATTATCATTAACTGCGTTTTAGGGGAAGTTTCTCTACGATTGCTCGTTTTTTAACTTTTTCTTTTTCTTCTTTCTTGTGTATATTGGGAAATTGTTGCAAGCCTTGTGCAACATTTGTCTGGTCCAATATTGAAGGGAATAAGAAGAGATATTATCATTAACTGCGTTTTAGGGGAAGTTTCTCTACGATTGCCTGTGTTTTAACTTTTCTTTTTCTTCTTTCTTGTGCATATTGGGAAATTGTTGCAATCCTTGTGCAACATTTGTCTGGTCCAATATTGAAGGGAATAAGAAGAGATATTATCATTAACTGCGTTTTAGGGGAAGTTTCTCTACGATTGCTCGTTTTTTAACTTTTTCTTTTTCTTCTTTCTTGTGTATATTGGGAAATTGTTGCAAGCCTTGTGCAACATTTGTCTGGTCCAATATTGAAGGGAATAAGAAGAGATATTATTATTAATTGCGTTTTAGGGGAAGTTTCTCTACGATTGCTTGTGTTTTAACTTTTCTTTCTCTTCTTTCTTGTGCATATTGGGAAATTGTTGCAATCCTTGTGCAACATTTGTCTGGTCCAATATTGAAGGGAATAAGAAGAGATATTATCATTAACTGCGTTTTAGGGGAAGTTTCTCTACGATTGCTCGTTTTTTAACTTTTCATTCACTTCTTTCTTGTGTATATTGGGAGATTGTTGCAACGCCTTTGCAACATTTGTCTGGCCCAGTGTATTGAAGGTTTTGTATTATATTATTGGATACTATATTATTTATTATTATTATTATATATTATTATTATTATATTATTAATTATTATTATTGCCTTTGTTATTATTATTATTATTATTATTATTATTATTATTATTATTATTATTATTATTATTATTATTATTAATGTGTTTTCAATGCGTCCTAAAAAAGCTAGATGGTTTCTTGGTAATCTCAGGTGTGCTTTAGACCTCTTCCATTGATTATGTTTCCATTTTTTTTTGTATATAATTTCATACTTGCAATTGCAACATTGCATTGTATTAAGAAGGAATAAGGAAAGGGTTCTATTTTTGGTATATTTGAAGCAAAGCACTGCTTCTTTTGCTATTTCTTTTTGCATTATCTCTTTCTTTAGTTTCTTGTTCCGTTATTTATATATATATGGTTCATACTTGCAATTGCAACATTGTATTGTATTAAGAAGGAATAAGGAAAGGGTTCTAAATTTGGCATATTTTGAAGCAAAGCACTGCTTCTTTTGCTATTTCTTTTTGTATTATCTCTTTCTTTAGGTTCTTGTTCCGTTATTTATATATATATGGTTCATACTTGCAATTGCAACATTGCATTGTATTAAGAAAGAATAAGGAAAGGGTTCTATTTTTGACATATTTTGAAGCAAAGCACTGCTTCTTCTGCTATTTCCTTTTGTATTATCTCTTTCTTTAGTCTCTTCCGTTATTTATATATATGGTTCATACTTGCAATTGCAAACATTGATTGTGATTAAGAAGGAAAAGAAAGGGTTCTAATATTTGGCATATTTTGAAGTCAAACACTGCTTCTTTTGCTATTTCTTTTTGTATTATCTCTTTCTTTAGGTTCTTGTTCCGTTATTTATATATATATGGTTCATACTTGCAATTGCAACATTGTATTGTATTAAGAAGGAATAAGGGAAGAGTTCTATTTTCAGCATATTTTGAAGCAACGCACTGCTTCTTTTGCTATTCCTTTTTGTATTATCTCTTTCTTTAGGTTCTTGTTCCGTTATTTATATATATATGGTTCATACTTGCAATTGCAACATTGTATTGTATTAAGAAGGAATAAGGGAAGAGTTCTATTTTCAGGCATATTTTGAAGCAAAGCACTGCTTCTTTTGCTATTCCTTTTTGTATTATCTCTTTCTTTAGGTTCTTGTTCCGTTATTTATATATATGGTTCATACTTGCAATTGCAACATTGTATTGTATTAAGAAGGAATAAGGAAAGGGTTCTATTTTTGGTATATTTTGAAGCAAAGCACTGCTTCTTCCGCTATTTCTTTTTGTATTATCTCTTTCTTTAGGTTCTTGTTCCGTTATTTATATATATATGGTTCATACTTGCAATTGCAACATTGTATTGTATTAAGAAGGAATAAGGAAAGGGTTCTATTTTTGGTATATTTTGAAGCAAAGCACCGCTTCTTCCGCTATTTCCTTTTGTATTACCTCTTTCTTTAGGTTTTTACTATTATTTTTATTATTATTATTATTATTATTATTATTATTATTATTATTATTATTATTATTATTATTATTATTATTTGAGATTATTATTATTATTATTATTATTATTATTATTATTAATTTCGCTGGTATTATTATTATTATTATTATTATTATTAATTTCGCTGGATTATTATTATTATTATTATTATTATTATTATTATTATTATTATTGTATTATTTTTATTCTTATTGAAGCATTTTGCATTTGTTTTGTCACACACATGTTGTGAAATTTTATTTTACTTGTATTAATTTTTCTTGTTGTTCTTTTGTTGTGTTTGTGTTTAGTTGTTGTCGTTGTTTGAAGACACACACACTTTAGACACACCACACACCACATTCACACACACATCTGCAAATTTGTTTATTTTACTTATTAATTTTTTCTTGTTGTTCTTGTTGTTGTGTTTGTGTTTAGGTGTTGTCGTTGTTCTGAAGACACACACATAGACACACACACACACACATTCACACACACATGTGTGAATTTTTATTTTACTTTATTAATTTTTTCTTGTTGTTCTTGTTGTTGTGTTTGTGTTTAGGTGTTGTCGTTGTTCTGAAGACACACACATAGACACACACACACACACATTCACACACACATGTGTGAATTTTTATTTTACCATATTTAATTTTTGTGTTGTTGCTGTTGTTGTGTTTGTTGTTGTTGTTGTTGTTGTTCTGAAGACCACACACATAGACACACACACACGCACCATTCACACACATATGTGTGAATTTTTATTTTACTTTATTAAGTTTTTCTTGTTGTTCTTGTTGTTGTGTTTGTGTTTAGGTGCTGTCGTTGTTCTGAAGACACACACATAGACACACACACACACACACACACATTCACACACACATGTGTGAATTTTTATTTTACTTTATTAATTTTTTCTTGTTGTTCTTGTTGTTGTGTTTGTGTTTAGGTGTTGTCGTGCACTTACACTCACCCATAGACACACACACACACGCACATTCACACACATGTGTGAATTTTTATTTTACTTTATTAATTTTTTCTTGTTGTTCTTGTTGTTGTGTTTGTGTTTAGGTGTTGTCGTTGTTCTGAAGACACACACATAGACACACACACACACGCACATTCACACACACATGTGTGAATTTTTATTTTACTTTATTAATTTTTTCTTGTTGTTCTTGTTGTAAGCATACACAGCTTACACACACGAATACACACAACTGAGTGCGTATTATTTTTTGAGTTTTTTTTCAGATAATCATATAACAATTTATTAGTATTATTATTATTAATATTGATTATTGATACTATCAGTATTTAACTCAAATTTGAGAACATTTTCTGCCTAACTTTGGCACCGGACTCTGCGCCGCACCATATATTCCCCATAAACCAGGAAAACATAAGGTAAGTCTGGTGATTTTTTTTGTGTATATATTTTTTCTTTTTTTTTTTTTTTTTGGTCTTGTATGAGCTTAGTCATAAGTTAGTTTAAGATTAGACACTAAGCTATAGTTAAGTTTCTCCGCCACGCTTCTACTTGCATGCGCCCTCTATCGCTTCTATCCCTTACTTATTTGCAGGAAATAAATCACAGGAATTCTGATAAGTGGTACGATTAAACTCAGGTGTGCTTCAGGGTATTGGAGCCTTCCAAAAACCCTTTCGCGCATAAACCCTTACTGACCGCGGTGCAACGACGCCGTCGTCAGTGGTTCGTACTGAAAAGATTTTTTTTTCTCTCTTTTCACTTTCCTTTGATACGAGTGCGTACGCACATACACAGTACTCATGGAGGCCGGACGCAACGGAACCAACGCAGAAGAGGGGGATCCCCCCGGGACGCCCCCTCCAGCGGACTTGAATCTGACCCCGACCCAAGATGGCAATCCAAATAGAGGCCAGCAACAAAATCAGAAAAACAAACCAAAACGGGTGAAGTTCGCCGAACGACAGCGAGATGCCCTCAGTCAGAACGCCTCTGCGGAAATGACCGAGCTGAAGGAGTTGGTGGGAAGACCGGATTCCCCGGCAGGGGACATCCTAGCACTAGTACAGCATTTGGAGGAGACTCTTACCCAGTTGGAGGAGGCGAGCGTCGTAATCCAAGATTACCTGGATCGCGACGATTTTATGACCGACTATGCGGAGAGTAGGAGACTTCACCTAGCTATCCGTAAAGCGATCAACGCCGGCAACCACACTTTAGCCGCCAGAGAGAGGGTCAGTCAGAGAACGAGTCGATCCCCTTCACCATCGAGAGCCTCTTGTTGTTCGGGGGGTCGGCGGGCTCCCACGCTTTTCAAGGCCCCCACCAGGAACCTACCTACCTTCGGCGGAGACCCTTTGGAGTTCGCTAGCTATATAGAGTCATTTGAAGCCATGGTTAACGGACATAATTATGATCCCATAGAAAAACTCCACGCTTTACTCCAGAGCTTGCGTGGGATGCTAAACAATTAATATCAGGGTTCGCAGTAAGGGGAGAAAACTATAGCATTGCGCTATCTCTCCTCAAAAACAACTATGGGGACAAGTCGAAGCTCATAGAAACCCTCATTGCCCGGCTAGGCGGGCTCCCTAGCCCTAAAAATACTTACGCCGATCTTTTTCGTTTTAAAGCTGATGTTACTTGTTTCACAGAGTCTCTGAAGAACCAGGAAGTAATTGGGGATTGTCAAGGTTGTTCGACTATCTTGGGGACGCAACTTTCCTTCAAATTGCCAGCGGAAGTTAAGGAAAGAATTCCTTGGTCCGACGCGCGTAAGAGCTGGACAATCCAATCAGTATTGGACCTGGTTGACCAGGCCATCGGGTTCTTGCAGGCCGCCAAACCTTTCACGAACAAACCGAAGACCAATCCCGACCCCCAAAGGAGGGAGGAAACTTCGAGGGGTTACGTGGATAAACGACCGAGCGGTAACAACAAGCAGAAAACTTCCACAGTGTTAAGCGCTACGGGAAATAAACCAGCATTTCCCAAGAACCAGCCTCCGAGGCAGGACAGAAACCCCGTCAGATCGGACAGGCGAAGTTGTCGGTTCTGCAAGGAGGAACACTTCCCATCTGAATGTACTATGCTTACAACGCCAGAGATGAGACTAACAGTGGTTAGGAATCGCGGCTGGTGTGAAAGATGCCTAGCGGAAAATCATGCCACAGCAGACTGTCAGTACGCTAGGGCTTGTTTCCGTTGCAGGGCACCGGACCACCACATCGTATTTTGCCCTCAACCGATCTCTCGAACTGGCAGCCACTCACGACAGCAACCAGATCCGCAGGGCCCAGGACCCACAGGGGATTCCGCCTCGGGCCATTATGCCGCTCTTTGTTCTGGAGGTAAGGGTATGGCACTTCCGTTGGCCGATTTGATTGTGTCCAACGGGGCTGACACCCTTACACTCAGAACGTTGTGTGATGGGGGGAGCCAGAAAACTTTAGTCTCTAGAGCGGTCGTTCAAAAATTACGATGCGTGCCCCACTCCCAGGTGAAATTAGCCATCAATGGGATCAACCAGCGGGGCGTAGCTGCCCTTCATGACGTCGTCACTCTTCAAGTCCAAACGAAAGACGGCGCCGTCCCCATCTCGGCCATTGTGGTGGAACACCTGCCCTCGGACCTGCAGATCCCTGGGCTAGTCAAGACCACCCGAATGCTTCGCAGACAACATGTACACCTTGCTCATCCCTACCCGGACAGCGATGTGATCGATCAAATCCAGCTCCTGATCGGCGTGGATCACTTGAATAAATTCCTGAAGTCGTGTGAGTCCCGCTTCGGCGTTGACCTCATGAAAACCAATGTGGGCAACATGATATGGGGACCTCTACCCTTTTCTTCGAAGAACACTACCTCGCAAGTTACAGTAGTGTCCGCACTTAGAGCAGAAGTTCGGTTCACCAACGATTGGAGACCGGATCTCACTTGTAATCAGACGGAACAGCACTCTCTTTCCCTCCAGTTGGAAAAGGGTGTGAAGAGAGCGCCCCGGGGTCCAGACCCTTCGCTCCTCCGTTCTGAGGATCCCTCTCCGACCGCTGGATCACACCCTGGAGCTTCCCTCTCGTTGGAAGACGTGCAGGGTCCATGTGAGACAGCGGATACGGGGTTTCGAACTATAGGTTGCTCTACCAACGTAGCCTTGGGCCACTCCCCCCTCCAGAGGGCGGATGGAACCAACCCGGGGCCACCGGAGGACAGCGAATCATGACAACACCCCGAGCGCCCTCCGACCGTTGAACCTCCATCCTCCCTCCCGTTGGAGGATGGAATGTTGATGACGCCCGGGGATTTTAAGCGCTCGTGCTCCTCTACGATCCTAGGCCCCCTCCCGACGGAGGAGGCGGGCCACCCCACGCCAGATCTGGATCGACTTTGGTCACTGTCCCAAATTGGTATTATGCCAAACGAACAGTTCACGGCGGCCGAGAAAACCACGCTGGAGGCCTTCGAAGAAAACTTGTCATTCGAAAACGGCCGATACGTGGTGTCGCTACCCTGGCGTGACAACCACCCCTCTCTTCCTGACAATTACGCCTTGGCTAAGAGGCGTCTGTATAGCATCCTTAAAAGGTTGAGAGGGGACGCTGAGTTGATGGGAAGTTATGCTGATGTTATCAAGGATCAACTGGAGAGGGGCTTCATTGAAGAGGTAACCCCTATCACTCCGATCCACCCCAGCGCCAAGCTGCATTACTTACCCCACCATGGGGTCCGGAAGTCCTCGTCCACCACAGCATTGAGACTAGTGTTTGATTGTTCTTCTAACAATCCTAGTCTTAATCAGTGCTTACACAGTGGACCTTCCCTCATCACTGATTTGACCAAGATCCTTCTGAAAATTCGGCTGAGACGATACGCTACATCCTCGGACATAGAGAAGGCCTTTTTAGCCATACGTCTCAGGTTGGAAGATAGGGATTCCACGCGTTTTTTGTGGGTGAAAGATCCTTCCGACCCCAGAAGCCCTTTGGTCACCTATCGGTTCACTTCCGTCTTATTCGGAGCCACCTGCAGTCCATTTTTGCTGGCTGCCTGCATTCAACACCACGTCCGAAACTCAGACACCGACTACGAGGACGTGATTTTGAATCAAATCTACGTGGACAATCTGTTCGGTACCTTTGACACCGAAGCAGAAGTGGAAGATTTCTTTCTTCAGTCCCGGTCTCTCTTCGAAAAGGCCGGCCTCAATTTACGAGAGTGGGTGTCCAATTGTCCAGAAGCGAACGTAAAGTTCCGAGAGAACGATGCAGCCGCCGAAGACACTACGATTAAGGTTTTGGGTATGGAATGGGATACTAACGAGGACACCATTTCCTACCCCCTCAAGGTTGTCGCCTCTGAAGCGGCCACCAAGAGGGCTATTCTGCAGAACCTCGCTTCCATATTCGACCCACTGGGCATCTTGTCCCCAGTGGCTGTTCGAGGTAAGATTCTCCTGCAAAAACTGTGGAAGGAGAAACTGAGTTGGGACAAACCTATTTCCAACGAGCACCGCAAGGAATGGGTTTCAATTGCCGAACATTTACAACGCTGTTTGCAGTTAACAATACCTAGGCAGCTAATTTTTGCTCGAAAGGTGGAACTTCATGCCTTCTCAGACGCATCGGGCGCAGCCTATGCCACTGCCGTGTACGCTGTATCAATGGGAGAGCACGTTCCCATAGCCAGTCTTCTTATGGCGAAGGTGAAAGTTGCACCCATGAAAGAACTCACGATCCCGCGTTTGGAACTAATGGGAGCTCTACTCTCCTCCCGAATCATTAAATTTGTTATCGACGCCTACAAGGATTTGCTAGATATAGTTAAGATCTACTGCTGGTGTGACAGTCAGGTGGCGTTGCGATGGATATTCTCCTCCAAGCCGCTCCCCCTCTTCAACCAGAACAGAGTCGATGAAATCCGTAGAAACCTGCCTACGGCCCAGTGGCGGTACGTCCCCACAGAAGACAACCCCGCCGACGCGGCGTCTAGGGGCGTGAGTTATAAGTACGTATTCACGGACTTATGGAAGAAAGGCCCCCCTTGGCTTACAAACCCTCCAAATTGGCCCGTCTGGACCGAACACCCTTCCCTCTGTGAAGGGGCTACGGGGACGGACGAGGTCATAGTAGCCACTTCCACCACCGCGGTACCGAAAGCGGCTCCCATCTTCGATTCAGAGCGTTACTCCTCTCTCAACAAGATCATACGGATCACCGCCCTGGTTCACAGGTTCATCGAGAACCTGAGGAAATCCAGGCAGAAGCTCCCTATGACCCGGTCCGTCTCTCGGCCCGAATTCTCCCATTTGATTTCCTTAGAAGAGAGAAATAACGCGGAACTCTACTGGATCCGGAGGCTCCAGAAGGAACACTACCTACCCGAAATTACGTGCCTCCAAGACTCCTTACCTTTAACAAATCTGGTGAAACAACTGAGCTTAACGCTAGTAGATGGAGTACTCAGATGCGACAGGAGATTGAGCAATGCGCTGATACCTTTCGACGCAAAGTTTCCTATGCTGCTGCCATCAGACTCACATCTCACCCGACTCATCATATGGCAACTTCACCAAACAAACCACCATGTTGGTATTTCAGAACTCGTGTCGATTGTCCGTCAGCGGTTCTATTTCACTCGGATGAGGACAACGGTGAAGAAAGTGATACGCCCGTGTGGCCTTTGTAAACGTCTGCAAGCTGCACATTTTCGTTCGGCGCCACTAGCTGCCTTGCCTCGCTCCCGAGTGGTAGAAAGCAAACCGTTTACGGTGATCGGAGTGGACCTCACAGGCTATTTCAATGTCAAAGTTCCTAGGAACGAAGTTACCAAAAGCTATGTGGTTTTGTTCACTTGTGCTGTGACTAGAGCGATACATCTAGAACTGGTCTTCGACAACAGCACCGAGTCATTTTTGAGAGCGTTACGTCGGTTTATCGGAAGACGAGGAGCACCCTCCATAATATACTCTGATAACGCAACGTATTTCCAAGCAGCATCCCAGCACCTAAGGGACTTATGGGAACTACCCTCCGTGAAGGACTTCCTAACCCAGCATTCCATCACCTGGAGATTCAATCCCGCTAGAAGCAGCCATTACGGCGGATTCTTCGAACGTTTAATAGGTCTGACCAAAACCCATCTTCGGAAGACCCTCAAAACTTCCCTAGTCAGCTATGAAGAGTTCAATACGGTGCTTGCGGAGGTGGAGTCTGTGGTCAACTGCCGACCCCTCACCTACGTGGGCGACGAACTCCACTGCGAGGAGCCCCTCACTCCTTCCCACTTGTTGATGGGGTACAAGCTGAACACCCTTCCTGTCCCTGAAGAATTACTTGAACATGATGCCACCTACAGGGACCCGGGGAAGGTTAACAAGAGGTACAAGTATTTACTCTCCCTCATAGCTAAGTTTCAGTCTGCTTGGAGCAAAGACTATCTGCTCAGCCTGAAACAATCTTGGAATGTCTCCAACCGCCCTGACGTTAAGGTCGGAGACGTAGTTTTAATTGAGGACGATGGTCCTCGTCTAAGGTGGAAACTGGGCATCATCAAAACCCTTTACACTTCCCCCGATGGGCACACCCGCTCGGTGCTGCTCAGTACGAGCCGTGGGGAAATAACAAGGGCCGTTATCCACTTGTACCCTCTGGAGATACACTCCAACCTGTACGATCCCTCAGATCCATTCCCGCCAACCGAGGCTCCCCAGACATCGGCCTCTCCCCCGGAAAGGCCCCTACGACGAGCACACGTGTTGGCCAAGCAGAGAATACGGGCTATTCTTTCCGACGAAGAATAGCTCTCCGCATATCAACCCCCCCTCTCCTTAAGTTCCCTTTGACCTCGTCCGGGTTTGCCTTCCTTGCCTACGGAGACGGTGGGTAAGGTGCCGGGCTAGGGGTCCCCGTGGGGGGGAATTTAATGTTCCCACAGAAAATCCGTTGGAACCAAATGACCTAACTATGAATCCAATTGTCATTCTGTTTTGGCAAACATTAGCAGATGTCGTTCCTAAGAAACAGTTTCTAACGGATCTTGGCCCTATGCGGTTGAAACTCTCCTCTTTTGTAAATGACTTGTCAAGTAAATGGCGAATTCGATCTTTCTTAACAGTCTGGAAAGGAAATGCTGTCCCCTTTTTGTCGGTTCCACAGACGAGACAGACACGGGAACCAACGGTTCGAAGTCTGTGAACAGACAATAAACAGACCATAAACAGACAAACTGAAGTTTGTTTTAAAGTCGGTTCGGCGATGGATTCATTTGAAGAGGCCCGAAAAACAGGAACTTGTGGTTTGGGCCGAAGCAAAACGAATGGGGCTGTCAAGTAACGAGAAAGTTCAATTTAGTAAGGACTGTCGCAACCACAAGACAGAAAAGGGGAGTGGGCATTTTTGTGAAATTAACTTTTTTCTAATTGGCCCTGAAGCAGGCAGGGACACACCCCGGAAGAGGGACCCCCTCCAATGAACAAGACTTAAGATGCCCTGAAGGAGGAGCATCACGACAGGGTAAGGAGGTGGCTTGGTCTTAACAGTTAGTTCTTCAGATTTCTTCTACGTAGAAAGTGTGATTGTTTTTTCTTTAGTGTTGAACTCTGTTCCTGAACTCATTCTGAGTGAAAATGTGATTTAAAGTACCGACTCAAATCACGCTCTTTGATATTATTTTTTGTACTGAAAATATAAGTGACTTTAGATACTGTATATTTCAATGTGTATAAATTACCTTAATTTTAGAATCTTTAATCTTAAAATTGTAGCAATATTCATTCGTGCATTTCTTTAAATGGGGATGATCCTGAGATTGTTTTTCAACGATGATAGATTTGTGTTTTTGTATCGGTCGTTTCTAATCTTAATCTTAAATTGCCGCGTCAACAACTGTACACAAATCGTTCTGCTCGGGAAAGGAAATCCAGTCTAAGGATTCTGCCTCTCTATTTTCAAGCGGAAAGATTGTGAAACCTGTGTGCTAATATGTGTTTTGTACATAATTAGTGATCATTTCTTTGTATATAATTTGTTTATGATTAGAGTAGTCGTAAAATTGGGTTACCGAGCCTTCATCAAATTCATGCATGTTGCTCGCGCCTATATAGGTAATCATCCTTCACCGAAAGGCTTGGTGAGTCGGACGTCGACACGCGCGTTGACGCAGCATCCTCCTCTGGTGTAGCAAAGATCAGGTTTGAGTTTTACTTTATACTGAAGCCCTGGGTAAGTGTTAAAATTATTTACGTTTTATAATCACAATGCCACTTCCATTCGAAGCGATTGACCCGAAGGTTGTTTTCATCCCTGAGAAATTCAGACATAAGCAAGTCTCCTGGCAGTAAGGTATTTCTTGCCAAACTATTGAATACATTTGCTGCCCCTGACATTTTTCTAAGTGCATACGTCACCCACTAGCGTGTATATATTCTTGCACTGCGCGCGCGCGCGAGCGTCAGGCTTATTAATTTTAAGAAGTGAAAGTGTAGTTGGCGTGTGTGAGGGTGCGGTTCAAACTCTGCCATTGCAACCGGGAACCGTACCGACCATATGCGATAGAGTAGAATTCCCAACGCTATTCTTTCAATAAAAAACATGGTAGTCTGTCTTAGGAACTAATCATTATTTTATTGTTGTAAACATCTACACTACTAACCCCCTTCTTTCCTCTTCTTTCATAACTAAGATTTACATCTGTTGCATGCTATCTCTGGCTTCCTTCTATCTAAAGGTTCACTGATGCACTATATCAGGACGCTGGGATAGTTGCATGGCTCGGCGGGCGTAGGGGGCTTTCTCGATTCCCTTCAGGAATCTTTGTGACCTCTTCTCTTTCTAACAGGGTGAAAAACAAAAAAAGGGGTTTGATTGATTGGTCTCTCTCCAATCGTTCATGCCTCTTGTCATGTACTAGCGTCTCTCCCTACACATATATCTATATTTACTGATGTTACACATCACAATACGTATCCTATATTCAATTGGCCAAAATTCATTTCCATCCCTTTAATTATCAAAACAAAAAGAAGGGTTGGTATGTGGATTTTGGGAGTCCAATTTCCGTGGGATTAATTGCACTAATTTCAAGTTGCAATTAAAGAACTATCGAAGGAAAGTCCCAAGGAAATTAGGACATGATGTATCATCGATGCGAAACGGAAAAAAAAAAAAAATTTACAATTACAATCAATATTAAAAAAAATTACAAAAAAGTTTTGTTTTTTTTAAAAATTAAAAAAATATTTTTAAAAAATTAAAAAATTTTTTAAAAACAAATTAAAAATTTAAAAAATTTTAAAATTTTTTTAAAAAAATTAAAAAAAATTAAAAAATTAAACATTTTTTTTTTTATCTTTTAAGTTTATAACAAAAAAATTTACGTTTTTTATTTAAATCAAACACCTCAATTTGGAGCCTCTGGAGCCTCTTGAGCCTTCCCGGCCTCTTCCCAGCCTCCCAAGCCTCCCGACCCTCCCCATCTATGATCTATTGACCCGGCCTCCTCAGCCTCCCCTCCCTCACACCCCTCCCCATCTATGATCTGTTGATTCATGTCATATTTTGTATAACATAACACAAAACTTTCATTTATTTTGTTTTATATGCTTTAAACAGTTTGTTTTTACTAAAATTTACGCTTTTCATATTTATAACTTAAGAAATTGGGTTTTTACATACCCTAAACCTGTAAATCAGTAAATCAAACCACCCACCCCTCCCCATCCCTACCCAAATGCTGGATATTTATACATTAACATAGTAATATTTAACAAATTTTTATCATAACCTTGTCTAATTATCATACTGATCAATGAATATATGCTAACATTAACAAAGATCCATACTTAACAACAGTAAAGTAACTAACATTGAGTGCAGAATGGAACCTACTTACACTTTTTCTAACATGTCACTGACATTTTTACATTAATATAGTAATTTTTAACAAAATTTTATCATAACATTGTCTAAATATCATACTGATCAATGAATATATGCTAACGTAACAAAGTTTTCACATCAATAAAGCAAACATAGCATCATCTGAATTACGAATATAACGTACATTCACAAACCTAACACATCTTAAACAGGAATAAACAGTTAACATTAACAAACTTCCATACTTAACAACAGTAAAGTAACTAACATTGAGTGCAGAATGGAACCTACTTACACTTTTTCTAACATGTCACTGACATTTTTACATTAATATAGTAATTTTTAACAAAATTTTATCATAACATTGTCTAAATATCATACTGATCAATGAATATATGCTAACGTAACAAAGTTTTCACATCAATAAAGCAAACATAGCATCATCTGAATTACGAATATAACGTACATTCACAAACCTAACACATCTTAAACAGGAATAAACAGTTAACATTAACAAACTTCCATACTTAACAACAGTAAAGTAACTAACATTGAGCGCAGAACGTAACCTACTTACACTTTTTCTAACATATAACTGAGGTTTTTACATTAACATAGTAACATTTAACAAAAATTTATCACAACCTTGTGTAAGTATCTTACTGTTCAATGAATATATGCTAACGCAACAAAGAATTCACATCAATAAAGCTAACATATCATAACCTGATGTACGAATATAATGTACACTCACAATCCTAACACATCTTATGCCTGAATAAATCGCTAACATTAACAAACTTCCATACTTAACAACTGTAACGTAACTAACATTTGCATACAATACGTAACTTATTCACACTTTTTCAAACATATCTCTAACATATCATTACTATTTTCGTATTAACACTGTAATATTTATCATCACCGTACCTAATTATCATATTGATCAACGAATATATGCCACCGTAACAAAGTTTTACCAAAGCTAACATATCATAGGCTAAACCAAGGAATATAATGTATAACATCAACCTAACATACCTTAAACACGAATAAACAGCTAACATTAACAAAGTTCAATACTTAACAACAGTAAAGTAACTACCAAAACATATAGAACGTTGTCTTTCACATCTTTTTTTCTTTTTGTTTTAAAAAACTTTTATTTATTTTTAACTTTATTTCTTTAAAACTTTTTGTTTTAAAAAACTTTTGTTTATTTTTTTTTTTTTTAACCTTTTAATTTTTAACTTTATTTCTTTAAAACTTTTTGTTTTTACTAAAAATTTTATTCTTTTTATGTTTATAACGTAAAAAATTTACATTTTTACATACACTAAAACAGTAAATTAAATCATCCATCCTATCATCCCCAACTCATCCATGAGTATAAGTCGAGAGTGGTTAAAAATGTAGATCTAATACTATATTACAAGCGAGAACGGTTAGGGTTAAGAAAAAGTAACATTACGCAATAGTTATAAGCCACGCCCCTCCTTCTTGTTAGGGCTACAGTTTAGGTTTAGTTTTGCATAAACCGGTTTGTTACATCATCTTTCGTTATTGCGAGAGAGAGGATTACATTCTTCTTAAAAGAGCATTAGATGAAGCTCTTCATTAGGTGAACGTCAGACTTTAAACTATAAACATGGTTTCTCTTGTGAATAATAATAAATTTGTAAACGATATTGTGACCTGGAAGATATCTCATCCAAAAGATATTCTTAACTTAACTTTCCGTCGTAAAACAAATGGTGAACGTTACTTTGCTTGCTTCGATTCATCATACACATGTAACAGACCATTATTCCTATCATGTGAAGAATTAAGTCGCGTATTTGACGAAGTTAATACCTGGGTAAATGAAAATTACATTTCTTCATCTGTAACAAATTCATGGGGAGTGACAATCAAGGGTGGTGATGAAGATGACTCAAAAAGATTAACTCTTGTTTTTTCACTATATAACAATATTGAATCCATTGATTTACGTAGTTGGTGGCGTCCTAATTCAACCGGGATATTCCGCCCAACTTCATTTGGTGTTTGTGTAAGTGGTCGGGAAAATATTACATCCTTTATCAAGATGCAGGAAGAAATAACAAAACATTTGATTGAAGTTGATTTACTGGATGAGCTTGTTAACCTATCCCACGGTATACTTTATACAATGTATGAGGAACACAATATGTGCGAGTCACAGGAAACTTCGGTTAGCGATGTTCTCAAGCTTGAAAAATTCACCTTCCTTTATGAAAAAGAGATGAAATCACTAGGATACAAAGAACAATCTTTGAAAATATCAGCACGAGATATTTATACCTATATCACAACAGAAGGTCTAGGAAGCTTGGAACAATACATCAAATGCTCACAATGTATGTTAAATCCTATTAAGAGGGCTCAATCTTATTAAATATTTTTTTATATAATTATACGATTGTAATTTTTTATTATATGTACCTGTTTTAAAACATATTATGTAAGATGTATATTAAAATTGTTTTTTCTTATGATTGTTTTCTTATCCAGTGTTATATATATATATATATATATATATATATATATATATATATATATATATATATATATATATATATATATATATATATATATATATATATATATATATATATCACAACAGAAGGGCTAGGAAGCTTGGAACAATACATTGGCTAATTATCATAGGGGTCAACGAATATAGGCTAACGTAACAAAGTTTTCACATCAATAAAGTAAGCATGGCATCACCTGAACTAAGAATATAATATACAACAACAAACCTAACACATCTTAAACGTGAATAAACTGTTAACATTAACAAAGTTCCACACTTACCAACATTGAAGTAACTAACATAACATACAAAAAACGTAACTTAGTCACGCTTTGTCAAGCATATCTCTAACATATCAATGTTAATTTTACATTAACATGGTAATATTCAACAAAGTACCATAATACCTAAAGGATAAATACAGACATAGTAAAGTTTTATCCTCTGTAAAGCTAAACTGCGAATATAACATACTTATCACATAACAACCAGATAAATAAACAGCTATCATTAACAACTTAACCACTGATCTAGTGATTCAACTCGTATTTTGAGTATCGTTTAAGTTAAACATAACATGAAAACAAATTATTTATACACTGATCAACGAATATATGCTAACGTAACAAAGTTTCCACATTAATAAAGCTAACATAGCATCACATGAACTAAGAAAATAATATACAACGACAAACCTAACACAACTTACACACTAATAAACTGTCACCATTAACAAAGTTTCACACTTAACACCAGTAAAGTAACTAACATTGCATACAATACGTAACCTGTTCATACTTTTTTCAAACATTTCTCTAACATATTAACGTTAATCTTACACTGACACAGTAACATTTAACAAAAATGTATCATAACCTTACCTAACCATCATAATACCTAACGAGTAAAGACGAACAAAGTAAAGTTTTTACATTATCATAGTAATATTTAACAAAAATTTATCATAACCTTACCCAAATAACATTATCTCTATCAAATAATTGCAAACATAACAAAGTTTTATCCAAACATAACATAAAAATAAGTTCTTTGAATAAAATACCATAGTAAAGTGTAATAGCTTACCGAATTTAAAGCAGTAAATCAGTAAATCAAGCCACCCGACCCCGTCCATCACCACCCTACCCACCCATTGATGATCTTTTGCTCTATTGATCAAATGACTCAGATCACATATCAAGTATCATTTCGGATAAACATAGTACAAAAATAAGTTCTTTATATACTAATCAGCGAATATATGCTAACGTAACATTGTTTTCACATTAATAAAGCTAACATAGCATTACCAGAACTACGAATATAATATACAATGACAAAACCTAACACACCTTACGCACGAATAAACTACTAACATTAACAAAATTCCATACTTAACAGTAAAGTACCTAGCACAACATACAAAACGTAACCTATTCACACTTTTTCAAGCATATCTCTAACATATCAATGTTAATTTTACATTAACACTATTGATTTACGGTGCATTTCGAGTATCATTTCGGATAAACATAGCGCAAAATGAGTTCTTTATATACTAACCATCGATTTTATTTTTAAGCTTATCTCTTTTTAGACTACACCCCCCTTTCAGAAAATTTCAACATGAAACATGAAAATGATTTTATGCTTTAACCATTTACATAAAGTGATGCAATACTTATTATATTTATTAAACAAACTGGTAAATCTGGCAACTGCGTAATACTTATTATATTTGACCCTCTGGCAGGAATACAAGCAATGTAGCAGTCGCCATTCGGTTACGATTAAATATAAATGACACATCGTTGGGAATAACGAAACTCCTCGTGAAGATATCAACAACAAACGTAGAGATGCAGGGAGATGTCGTCGTATCAACACAGCGAAAAACTAGCATACTGAAGAAAATAGTGTATAAACATCCCTTAAATGTAATGAGATTCTTTCTTTCAACCAATCAGAAGAAAGTAAACAAGAATACGACATACGAATGAACCATATCAGTTCAAAAGGGTATATATTCTCGTTCGACAACAACAACAACAACAACAACAACAACAACAACAACAACAACAACAACAACAACAATAACGTAGTACAAAGATAAGTTCTTTGGATACTAACCAACGAATATATGCTAACGTAACATTGTTTTCACATTAATAAAGCTAACATAGCATTACCAGAGCTAAGAAAATAATGTACAACGATGAATCTAACACAACTTAAGCACGAATAAACTGTTAACATTAACAAAGTTCCACACTTAACACCTGTAAAGTAACAACTGACATTGCATACAAAACGTAACCTATTCATACTTTTACCAAACATATCTCTAACATATTAACGTTAATTTTACATTGACACAGCAATATTTTGCAAGAATTTATCATAACCTTGTTCAATTATCATACAGAGCAGTGAAAGTATGCTAACGTAACAAAGTTTCCACATTAATAAAGCTAACATAACATAACCTGAACTAAGAATATAATGTACAACGACCAACCCAACACACCATACGCACGAATAAACCACTAACATTAACAAACTTTCGCACTTAACAACAGTAAAGTACATAACACTTCGTCCAAAATGTAACCTATTCACACTTTTTCAATCATATCTCTGACATATCAATGTTAATTTTACATTAACATCGTAATATTTAACAAAAGTTTAGCTAAACCTGTCTAATCATCATACTGACAAAGAATATAATGCTGACGTAAACAAATGTTTTACATCAACTTCGTAACATTTAACAAAAAAATTCATCAAATCGTCTAAATATCATAATCCCTAGCGAATAATCGCAAACATAACAAAGTTTTAACCAAACATAACAAAAAATAACAAAATTTTATCCTAACATAACATAAAAATAAGTTCTTTGAGTAAAATATCACAGTAAAACGTAATAATTTACTGATTTTAAAGCAGTAAAGCAGTAAATCAGTAAATCAAACCCCTCCATCCGTGCAGTCCCCTACCCGTCCCACCCACCTGTGATCTATTGAGCTATTGATTCAAGTCATATTTCAAGTATCATTTTGGACAAACATAACATAAAAATATGTTCTTTATATACTAACCTACGAATATATGCTTAACCAACAAAGTTTTAGCATCAATAAAGCTAACAAATCATAACCGCGACTAGGAATATAATGTACAAATGCAAACCTAACATACCTAGCGTATGAATAATCAGCTAACATCCTGAAAAATTCCCTACTGATCAAGGTAAAGTAGCTAACAGGTCATACAATACTCGATATGTTCCCACTTTTCGAGCATATTAGCAACAGGTAAAGCCGTATTATCTAACAAAATCCCTTAACAAAGTGACCAATCTATCAAAGATACCACCATCTTGAACTATGAATTGACACTATCTTCATCAAAGTGTCACTCGTTTCGAGTATAACATCATTTGATCTATGAATAAACGTAGACATTAGCAAAAGTCTATGGCAAACCTAACATTATTCAACAAAAACTTAACCTAGGCTCACGTTTCTAACACATCATCGTCAGTTAACACAGTAATATCTTACAAAAACTCATCATTTCTCTAACAAATCAGTGTTATTTACATTGCCAAAGTAACGTTTAGCATCACGTACCTAACACGAATAAACAGTTTCAATGCTTAAGGTATCTAAAGCAACACAGTACCTTCGAGGAAAAAACCCAGGGGATGCCTTGAAAGGTGTGAATCCTGCGAGGGGGATCACCGAAGAGGTGTAAGCGGGCTTTGGGCCTCAGCCCGAAGGGCTGAGGCCTTCCTTCGGAGGGGTAAAGCCCCTTACACCCCTTCAGCGTCCCCCTGGTCTGCTAAGAGGCATCCTCAGCTAATGTGTTACTTTAGCTACAATTAATAATTTGTCTGAGATTGAAACACATTCCATAATACTATATGTGGAAATATTCTGTTCAAGCAGAGAAAATGGTGAGTTTTGTAGATTGCTGTGTTGGCTTGACGATGTGTGTTGTGACTGGAGGTGGACGAATATTAGGTTTGCCGCAGACCCCGCTGTATCACGTTGTCATCGATCAAATGATGTTATACTCGGAGCAGTGACGCACGACGAGACAATGTCAATTCACTGGTTCAGATGGTGGCATCTTTGTGGTGTCGCTGTTAAGGACGCTTTGTAGCATCTTTCAGATGAACATCGGCCTGTTAGCTACTTTACCGTCAGTAAGAAATCAGGTTAACATTATTTCATGCGCGGTATGTTAGGTTGCATTTGGCCATTCAGTCGCGGTGTATTTGTTAACTTTGTGCTAAAAACATGTTTGATTAACATTCGTAAGGTTAAGAACATGTTTACATGTTATGTTTGTCCAAATATTGCGAAAGCGTGACTGGATCAACAACCAATAGATACAGGTGAGTGGACAGTACACGGGGTTTGTTTTGCTTACTGCTTTAAAATCAGTAAATTGTACGTTTACTGTAATTTACTCAAAGAACATTCCTGTTATGTTGAGATAAGAGCGGTATTTTGTTATATTTGAGTTAAAGCGTTATGACTGCGATTAACTCTTAGAGATATGATATTTGGGCTGAACCCACTGATAATTTTGTTCATTACGAGTTGATATTAAAACATTGTTACGTCAACGTGCTCTTTAATCGGCAACGATGATTAGGCAGGTAAATAAATATTACGATGTTAATGTAAAAATTAGCATTGATATATCGAGATATGATTGAAAAGATCAATAGAATCAGTTATTTGGACTAGAAATTGTTAATATCACTTTTAACATTGATGAATCGCGAAAATTTAATATTAATTCATTAGTATATTGTTGAGACAGTCGTTATTGCATTATATTCTTAGTTCAGGTTATGTTATGTTAACATTAATGTGAAACGCCACCTTACATGACCAGTGAACGAGATTATGGTGAAATTGCGCAAAAGATATTGCGTGTCATGTAGAATCCAACGTTAATATGGGGCCAGGGTATGTTGGTAAATATGGTGGAACCCGTTTATGCAATGCCAGTTGTTACTACGGGTATGTTGAAGTGTGAGGAACTTTGGCCAGCTTGATTCGATAACCCAAGATGTGTTAATTCATCGTTGGCTACGATAACTGCCCAGCTTCTGTGTCTGTTGCTTTTTGTAATGAAAGTAATGTTACGTTAGCATACTATTCGTTGAATTTATATCAGAACTTATCTTTAATGCTACGTTATTGTTATTGTTATTGTTGACATTGTTATTGTTTATTGTTATTGTTGTTTATTTATTGACCGATGTTGTTGTCGGGCGAGGTATAGCCGCGCACGAGCTGTTATGGTTCATTCGTATGTCATATTCTTGTTTATGGAAGAAAGAATCTCATTACATTTAAGGGATGTTTATACGCTATTTTCTTCAGCGCTCAACAGATTTCGCTGTGTTGTCGGCGACATCTCCCTGCTTTCTCATTTGGTAATATCTTCACGAATCGATGTGTCATTTATATTTAATCTCGTAACCGAAACAGCATTTCTTACATTAACTGTATTCAACCAGTCAAATATAAGTATTTGCAGTTATAATTTACAGTTTGTTTAATAAATATAATATTGCATCACTGTAATAAATGGTGGTAAAGCATAAAATCATTTCATCTATGGTGGCCTGCGAAAGGGAATTAATATTTCTAAAGAGATAGCTTAAAAAGCAAATCGACGATTAATCTCTCAAAACTCATTTTAAAATGATACTCGAAATATGACCGTAAATCAATGGTGTTAATGTAAAATTAACATTGCTGTTATGCTTGAAAAAAGTGTGAGTAGGTTACGTTTTTAGCATGCGGTAACTAGTACTTTACTGTTAAGTATGGAGATTTGTTAATATGTTAATCAGTTTATTCGTGCGTAGAGTATTTGTTATTTTGTCATTAATCAATATTACGCAGTTTGTAATAACTATGTGCTGTGTGGCAATGTTGCGTTAGCGCCTGTCGCTGATTATCCCATTTTGTACCTCTTTGTCGAAATGACCTTGATGCTGTGATCAGTCATTGATCAATAGAAGATCATCAATGGAGTGGTAGAGGTGTGATGAGTTTGAAGAGATAAGTGGCTGTTTACTGATTTACTGCTTAGGAAATTCATTAAGCTATTACGCTTTACTATGTGACCTTCAAAAGAACTATTTTTATGTTGTAAACTGAATCATTTTTGTTATCGTTTAGTATCGGGATAGGCTGGAATTATGATAAATTTTGTTAAATATTACTATGACAATGTGCTTTGTTACACAGTCGCCCTCGGACAAACTATGGTATTTTTTGTTAAATGGCAGTGATCTTAGCTTTGGATGTATGTTGGAAATGTTTGAAAAAGTATGAACAGTACGCTATTGCTACTGTGTGAATTACTACTGGTGTATTGTTGAGATTTAATAATTGGCAGACAATGATGGAGGCTGTTACATTGCTATATTATTTTCTTAGTTCATGTGATGATATGATAACTGTATGTGAAACTTTGTTACGTGCTTATATGATCAGTAATAATTTGTTTTCGTATGTTTAACCTGCTCAAAATACAGTTATCTAGATCAGTGGTGGGTAATTGTATTAACTGTTTATTTATCTGGACTGACGCTGTGATAAGCCCATGTTACTGGTTGCAGAAGAGATAAAACTTTATGTCTGTATTTATCTTTAGGTAATGTGCGCGAATATTACCCATGTTGTGTAAATTAGCTATTGACAGAGACTAGCGACAAGCGTGACTAAAACCGTTTTTTGTAATGTTATGTTAGTTACTTCAATGTTGTAAGTGTGGAACTTTTGTTAATGTTAACAGTTTATTCACGTTTGCAGAATGTGTTAGGAACTGATATTATATTCAACGAATTCAGTGATACCATGCTACTTTATTGATGTGGCTTGTTGCCAGCCTATTGACCTATGATGGTAACCAGTAATATTATTCCAACTTCCCTTTACTATAAGTATATATATATATAATATATATATATAATAATATATATATATATATATATATATATATATATATATATATATATATATATATATATATATATATAACGCTGGTAACACTTGCAAAGTCAAAATAATCAAGGTCATTTGCTCACAAACTACAAACCCCTGCCAAACGTAAAATAATTATTTGTTCCAAACTTCCAAGACCCTCTGTTGTGATATAGGTATAAATATCTCTTGCTGATATTTTCAATGATTGTTCTTTGTACCCAGGTGATTTCATCTCTTTTTCATAAAGGAAGGTGAAGTTTTCAAGATTGAGAACATCGATATTAGAGGCATCCTGTGATTCGAACATATTGTGTTCCTCATACATTGTATAAAGTATACCGTGGGATAGGTTAACAAGCTCATCCAGTAAATCAACTTCAATCAAATGTTTTGTTATTTCTTCCTGCATCTTGATAAAGGATGTAATATTTTCTCGGCCGCTTACACAAACACCAAACGAAGTGGGGCGGAATATTCCGGTTGAATTAGGACGCCACCAACTACGTAAATCAATGGATTCATTATTGTTATATAGTGAAAAAACAAGAGTAAATCTTTTTGAGTCATCTTCGTTACCACCCTTGATCGCCACTCTACATGAATTTGTTACAGATGAAGAAATGTAATTTTCATTTCGCGACGCTCGCATGATAGGGGCAATATTCTGTACGATGGGAAACAACAATGGCATTCACCGACTGTTTTACGACGGAAGAGATTAAGTTAAGAATATCTTTGGATGGTTCTTCAGTATCTGCATTATTATTCACAAGAAAACCATGTTTATAGTTAAGTCTGATTCACTAATGAAAGAGCTTCTCTAATCTTCTTTAGAAAGAATGTATTTCTCTCTCACAACAACAGATGATGTAACAAACCAGTTTATGCAATGCTAACCCTAAACGACAACCCTAACAAGAAGGATGGGCGTTATTGCGTAATGTTACTTTTTCTTAACCCTAACCGTTCTCGCTTGTAATATAGTATTAGATCTACATTTTTAACCACTCTCGACTTATACTTGGGGATGATAGGATGGATGATTTAATTTACTGTTTTAGTGTATGCAAAAATGTAAATTTTTTACGTTATAACATAAAATAAAAAATTTTAGTAAAAACAAAGTTTAAAAATAAAGATAAAAATTAAAAGTTAAAAAAAATAAAAAATAAACAAAAGTTTTAAAACAAATTTTAAAGAAAACTAAAGTTAAACAAATAAGTTTTAAAACAAAAAAGAAAATATGAAGAACAACGTTCTATATTTTTAGTAGACCACTACTGTTATTGAAAATCGAACTTTGTTAATGTTGCTGCTTATTCGTGTTTGGGTATGTTGTTGATACCATTGCTGTTCTTTGGGGACAGCCTATGATGTTAGCTTTCTTAAGGCAAAAACTTTAAATGCGGTGGCATATATTCGTTGATCAATATGATAATTAAGTACGGTGATGATAAATATTACAGTGTTAATAAAAATAGTAATGATATGTTAGAGATATGTTTGAAAAAGTGTGAATAAGTTACGTATTGTATGCAGATGTTGAACACGTTGGTTATTTAAGTATGAGTTTGTTAATGTTAACATTCAGGCATAAAATATTT
>JABUQX010022294.1:45000-55000 GCA_015478945.1 Trachelipus rathkii
GCAAATGAGGTAGCTATAAACATCAGTCGACTCTGCTAAACCCGCAGATATGCGACTCCAATTCGGGATTTGAATCCGGATAAAGATGCGCAAGAAAAACCTAACGGTACATTTGTCCAAAAGTTTTCAAAATGGAAAACACATGTTAGAATTGACATAAATAAAACTGTGTAATTATTTCTTCAAACTTGAAACAACGAGAGGAATAATGAAGCGTTTTGCACTCGTAAAAAGGGCAACAAACTACGCATAATATGACCTTGGCACAAATACTATTTATCACAGAAGTAAGAACAGCAAACAAACACTCAATTATAAGAAGCGCAAGACTATGGCCCCTTTATGGGTGAATCTTGAGATAGTGTGTGTGTGCGTATTTGTATGTATGTGTATGGGAGAGTAGAATATAAGGAACTAAATATTATACATATATGATACAGATTATTTATTATGTATGATCCAATAAGCTGAAAATATGAAATACAGAAGCGGAAGAAGATTTATATTAAAAAATAAAAATATAGCTAAACCTTGTAGCCGAGGAAACCCGCTCGAAGGTGAATATGAGGGGTATACAAACAAAAGAAAACAATATATAAAATAAGGTAGGGGAAGGAGAGGAGATAGCCTGGTAACATGGAAGGCGATCAGTGAAAAAGGTAATCAAGGAAACCTGAACCTCCAATAAGAAAAAAAAGATGGTTCGGAAACCCGGACCTCTAATGAGGAGAACACTGGCCTGGAAACCTGGACCTCTAATGAGGAGAACACTGGCCTGAAACCTGGACATCCAATATGAAAAAAAAAGGTAGCCTGCAAACTTGGACCTTCAAAAAGAAAAAGAGTAGCTGAAACCTGGACAATCCAAGAGGAAAAAAATTTTGGAAATCTGGACGGCCAATTAATAAAAGGTAGTCTTTAAACCTGGACCTCAATAAGGAAAAAGGTGGCTTGGAAACTTGTGACTCGGACAGGAGAAAAGGTAGCTTGGAAACCTGGACCTCCGATGGGAAAAAGGACACAGATCAAACTAGGAATATTTCCAATTTCCCTAGATTTAAGCTCATTCCAGTTTACTCGTAAAACAAAAATATTCTTAAATCGACTAAGTGTGTAGCACTTTCAAAGAAAATACAAAAAATAATAATAATAAATTATTATTTATTATTATTATTATTATTATTATTATTATTATTATTATTATTATTATTATTATTATTATTATTATTATTATTATTATTATTATTATAACAAGTATGGCACTAACGGAGATCTTCAGGTTTACATAGCGAAGTCAAACAAAAACTATTTTGTTTAATATATATATATATATATATATATATATATATATATATATATATATATATATATAAAAAAAATAAAAAAATATATATATATATATATATATATATATATAATAATAATAATAATAATATATATATATATAACTATATATATATATTATATATATATATATATTATATATATTTATAATATATATATATATATATAATATAATAATAACAATATATAATATATATATATATATATAATATAATATATATGTATATATATATAATAATAATAACTAATAATATATATATATATTATATATATATATAATATATATGCTATATATATATATATATATATATATATATATATATATATAATATAACTCTATATATATATATATATGTAATATATATATATATTAAACAAGCATAAACTGCTAAAAGGCGATAACTAAGAAAATCAAGACAGATCAAATTTGAGGAATTACACACCGTATATATATATATATATATATATATATATATATATATATATGTAATATAATAATAATAATAATAATAATATGTAATATATATATATATATATATATATATATATATATATTAAACAAATAAACACCAATAAAACGATAACTAAAGTCAGACGGATCAAGATTTGGGGATACACACCGTATATATATATATATATATATATATATATATATATATATATATATATATATATATGTATATATATATATAATAATAATATATATATATATATATATAATAATAATATATATATATATATATATATATATATATATATATATATATATATATATAATAATATATAATATAATATAATAATAATATATATAATAATAATAATAATAACAATCCCAGAGAAGGCAGTTAATTCTTTACCTTCTCATTATATGTTCTTTCTTTAACAACATATATATATATATATATATATATATATTTATCTGTATATATATGTATGTATATATATATATATATATATATATATATATATATATATATATATATATATATATATATATATATATATATATATATATATATATATATATATATATATATATATATAATTATATATATATAATTGCCCGACTACATAATAACATTATTATTATAAATATGAAGGCTTATCAAATGAGTGTGCGTGAGGCTACGATACGTACTGTATAAATTTAGACAAAAAAAAAAAAAAAAAAAAATGAGTGCACATATGTGCGCGCATTTGCAATTGACGCAGTGCACAGAGGCGCAAAAAGAACTGTTCCAATAGTTGAGGCAATTGTTGGTAAGGGGGTGAGGGATTTGAGTCAGGTGTTTGGCGCACTTGGGAAAAGATATAAATAATCTATATTTAGAAAACCGTTCTCCAGATTCGGAGTGAATTCTCACTAGTGTAGCGGGAGAGAAATTAGAATATCAGCTGAGAGGCTCCCGAAAAATCAGCCGAGAGGGGTTAGGGTCTGCCTAGGGTACTAGATCATCTTTGGTATAAGTCCGAACGGTGAAAGTATAAATGTGGAAAGCCCTAGGTTAAATGTGAGGGATGCCACGGGGGGTGTCGACAAGGCAAATCGTCGGTCCAAGTTTAGACCCTTTTACCTTAGGTTAGGTTAATAAACTCTTGCGAGGTGTAACATTATGTTAGACTTATCTCTGGTCAGGTTTAAAATGAAAATTTCTCTAAAAATTGAGCTCCACACTGCCCTTTTTATAAAACTTTGATTTCAGGTTGTTCAAATCCTATTTCCAGGATTAATTCCATCGATCTGGTTAAACAATTCTAAATTATGCATCTGGGTTTTCTAACCCAGTTTTTTCCCCCACGGCTGTGAAATCGGTTATCTATATAATAACACGATTCTAATTCCTATTCCGATTATTTTGGATTTCAGATTCTAATTCATATTCCGATTACAACTAGGTTAGTTAGAATTAGGCGATCCCTACACCGGCGTTCCATTTTCAACCTCTTTGCAACGCGTGATTTTCAAATCCGGCTCCACGGATTCGGAACTCACAGTTCTGCGGGGGAGGGAGGAGGGGAGTTGATTCATACCATTTAAAGTTAAGTGGAACAATTTAACCAGGGTTACTACACATGATTATATCAAAATGATTTAATCATGCAATTTAATTAATTATTTATTTTTAATAAAAAAAATCGTTGATTTTTTATTAAGAAGGCAGAATCATGAAATTTTTGTAGCATTTCAATTTTACAAATATTATTCAATAAATTCAGTTTGTTATTAAATATATGACCATGTAAGAACAAAATGGAAATAAATCTGAAAAAATAGTTAAATACCACGATATTCTGGCTACACATCTGGCTACATCTAGATTTTCATAAACTACATTGAAATTCTTAAGCCGTTTTCGTATTTGTGCTAAAAAAATGCTTAAGTTTGCGTTCGTTTCTGTCGAACGTAGCGCAAAATCGTTAAAAAAAATGCTCATGAAACGTAAGGAATTTCTTTAATTCTGTAGAGTTACTATTTTATACAATTTTATTCTATATTGCACAGAATTAGGGACATTTTTTTAACGTTTGGCGAGCATTTTTTTACGATTTTGCGCTAAGTTTGACAAAAACGAACGCAAACTTGAGCATTTTTTTTAGCACAGATGTATAAACGAAAATATTTTTTATAAGTTTCTTGATTTTAAATGAAACGCTTGGCTGTAAACAAATATCAGCTGATGCATATAAACAAATTTAAATACATGTTATTATCTAATTTAATTTAAATACATGTTATTATATAATTTAAATAATTCATTTAATTTAATCAATATCAGAAAGCTATTTAAAATATTTTGGCGGTAACCATCATTAAAATAAATAGGAATATTTGATAATAATTAATTTATTTCATTTATAAAAAATTAATAATTCGGAAATGATAAAATAATTACTTGTAATAATTTTAGAGTAGGAACTTTTACTTACAAAAGGTTATTTATTTTTAAAACCTTGGCCTAACCAAATTATGGCCTAACTCTACGAAACGTTTGTTTACATCACGTGACTAATTCCAAATTCGTTGCTGCGGATATTAATGATAGAAATTTTGTATCTTGTAAAGCCCGCTGCAGGGAGAATTAAAGATTGCTCTAAAATCAGAATTTAATGAATTTAATTCGTGTAACAGTCAGTTGACAGGGGACTATCCCAAATGATTGACAGGGAAAACGGTCAACAGGTCAAATGGTCGACACATCAAAAAAAAATTCCGTACAGTCCGCCGCAGGCGTTAGGTTAGGTTAGGTTAGGTTAGGTTAGGTTGAGTTAAGTTAAGTTAAGTTAGGTTAGGTTAGGTTAGGTTAGGTTAGGTTAGGTTAGGTTAGGTTGAGTTAAGTTAGGTTAGGTTAAGTTTTGTTGGATTCGTTAGGGAAACTAAAAAAACAGATTTTTTTTTTTTTTATTTATTTTTTTTTTTTTCAAATGTCGACTATTTTCCCTGTCGATCATTTTCCCTGTCGACCATTTGGTACCATCTTCAGTTGACACAGTAGTGATGGGACAATGCCAAAATAATTTCCGATTCTAAGGCCGATCCGATTAAATAATTCCAAAATATCGAATGTAGATTCCGATGCAGATTCCAAACATTACCGATTCTCCATAACGATTCCCATTCATTGATTCAGATTCTAACAAAAATTTCCCTTTTTCATTCCGATGCCGATATTTCCGATTCTCAATACCAATTCCGATTTATCGGTCCATCACTACTATCTAGTGAAATAAAATTCAATGTTATTGTTAAGTTTACTTATTATTTAGTTTAATACTTAGATAAGTTACAATACAGAGATAACTTTGATAAGCCTTAGAGTCTAGGGCCCGTAAAAGCCGAGCCTAGATCACTTTGGTAGGCTTAGAATCTAGGGAATATAAGTCGAGCCTAGATCACTTTGATATGCCTTAGAATCTAGGGTCTAAAAGCCGAGCATAGATCACTTTGATAGGCCTTAAAATCTAGGTAGGGCCTATAAACCGAGCCTAGATCAACTAGAAAAAACTTTGAAGTTATCTAATGAAGATAACAGTACTTTTATTATTTTATATCTCTCAAAAAGACCTAGAACAAATATATTTCATTAAATATGGTAAACATTTTTTTAAAAAATCTGCCGACAGTGATTTCTTGCTGTTTACTCATTCCTATTACATTTAAATTTTCTCCTGAAAGTAATGAAAAATAGAGAAATGCATATGAAATTATGAAATTTTAAAATAACAGTTTAGTACAAAGATTTTTTTGTATATCACAATATTTTTTTTGAATTTATGTTAATTTGGTGATGAAAATTGTTCTCGTTCCACTTGTCTGCATAGGAGTTTGCAAATGCGGAATCCGACTGGATGGATCGACGTTCCCGTAAACCTAGCACTACCTACCTACCGTAATGATTCGACGTTGCCGTAAACCTAGCTCTAACCTGAATGGATAGATGTTGCCATATATATATATATATTATATATATATATATCTATATATATATATATATATATATATATATATATATATATATATATATATATATATATATATATATATATATGTGTATATGTGTGTATATATATATATATATATATATATATATATATATATATATATATATATATATATATATATATATATATATATATATATATATATATATATATATATATATATATATATATATATATAGGTCCTATTCTGTTTTACGACTCCGTCAGTTTTGATTTTTTTTTTGTTTTTTTTTAATATATTGCTACTATATGATACTAACAATGAATTTCAGTGGTAACGGACATGATTCAAAAGTTCGAAATATTTTAAATAATTTTTTAAAAATCACATTTTTGTTAAATATTTTTTCAAAAATGAAATATCTCGAAAAGTACGACGCTTACAGAAAAACCAATTACATATTTGGAATCAGCGTATAAAGCTTATTACAAAATGTAAAAAAAAAAAAAAAAAAAAAAAATATATATATATATATTAGGGGGCTCGAGCCGACGGGGGACGGTTTCCATACCCCGTAGGGGAGGGGCGGAGGAACCCCGCGACACCCAAATACCAGCGATTTAAAATGTGTCATGAAGAGTATTTTTTTTATAACTCTCGCCTGCCTTTTAATAAAAGTTTAAGATTAAGTATATATATATATAGAGAAGATATAAGATATATATATATGTTATATATATATATATATATATATATATATATATATATATATATATATTATACATATATTACATTTATTTCTGAATCTTCACATGGCTTTAAATATATCATAATTCATTAGATTAGGGCGTACGTCTGGCCTAACAAGATCCATTAGGTTAGGCTCACTTTAGCTAACAAATCTATTAGGTTAGGTCCTACTGGGGGCTAACAAGATCCATTAGGTTAGATCATACTGGGTGGCTAACAAGATCCATTAGTTAGGTCCCACTGGGGAGCATAAGTCTAGGTTAGGATAAAAGTTTGGTTAGGTAGACACAGATTAATATATATACATAGAGTGAGACATTCAATTTCGTTGGTTGCGAGATCTTACAAATTTTACCTTCCGACTCCTTTTATGCGAAAGACAATTTACTTTTATGGTAATGTTAAAAGTTATATATATATATATATATATATATATATATATATATATATATATATATATAGATATACATAAATATATATATATTTGTATATATATATATATATATATATATATATATATATATATATTAAGCTAAAAATATATAGAGGAAAGCAACATACTGTTGGAAAATTGATAAATTTATATATATATATATATATATATATATATATATATATATATATATATATATAAATATATATATATATATATCTATATATATATATATTTATATATATATATATATATATATATATATATATATATATATATAAGAATGCACCGGAGATCCGGCAATTCCGAATATCCGGCCTTTTTAGAACTCTTCGGTTCCGGCCGGAGGTTTGTGTAGCCTTAATTAATTAATAATTGCTTTTAATAATAAAATTTAAATTTTATTATTCTAGCTTTAGCTAAAACAATAATTTTTTTTTTGCATAAATGACATTTATTTTTTGACAAAAATACAATAAAAAAAAAGTTATAAAATGATTTAAAAATTAATTAAATTTATATTCTTTGAAACTAAAACAAGGGCAAAAAAAACTTGAAGTGAAGAAATTAAAATTACCCTTTTATAACGTGTAATAAATATGTTAGAAAATAAAGATGAAAGCTTGAAAACTAATATATATATATATATATATATATATATATATATATATATATATATATATATATATATATATATATATATATATATATATATATATATATATATATATATATATATATATATATATATATATATAAGGACATTTATAAGTGGTTGACTCCGTTAATATTGTGTTTAGGTTAATTTAGGTTAAGTTTGGTTAAGTTAGGTTAGGTTAGGTTAGGTTAGGTTAAGTTAGGTTAGTTTACCCAAAAATTTAGTGTATTTACCCTAAAATTATTAAAATAACGATACATTAATAATTGATTTTCGCTCGAGTCAACCACTTATAATAGCCATATATATATATAGTAGTATATAGTTATATATATATATATATATATATATATATATATATATATATATATATATATATATATATATATATATATATATATATATATATATTAGTGATTCATATAACAAAAAATTTTTTTTTGCATCCGCGGATGCGGATACGTATTGTTTTATTTTAATATACGCGGATGCGGGTGGATGTCTTATATATATATATATATATATATATATATATATATATATATATATATATATAATATATATATATATATATATATATATATATATATATATATATATATATATATATATATATATATATATATATATATATATATATATATATATATATATGCCTAATATATTTCAAGTTTTAGCCACAATCTATTAATATAATTGTTACCAGGGTGCGGGACGGGGACCCAACTCAAATGCACCCCACCAACCTCTTTTTCCTCCGACCTTAATGAAAGAGATTTTACAATGGATTATATACTTTTTGCACTAGTATTGAAATTCAAATATATAGAGAGGTTGTGCATGAGAAACATCAATTTTTCTGCCTTTTCTGCTGAGAGTCCGTTTCTCTCTTCTTCATCATATATTAGCCCAGCATTGCTAAATAGTCTCTCACTTATAACCAGTTGGGACACTGCATTTCCTTGTAAGTTTACTCAAGCGTGGGTAAACATTTTGCATTTTGCTTAATTAACACTCCACCAACTAATAGGATCGTCATTTGATTTGTATCTAGTTGTTTTTCTTATAGTGATAGTTTTCAATCATTTGCACTGCATCTTTTGATAATGCGTGTGTTTCTTCATCACTACTGGACTGTAGAAATTCTTCCAGGAATCTGTTATTGATTTATTGTAGAAGGTGTTGGTTCTGTAGATTTCGTTTTTTTCCTCTAAGTGGATGGCTAATTAATAAACTGTTCGGATTGAAGTTTTCCTTGCAAATTTACTCAAGCGTGGATAAACAGTTTGAATAACTTTCCACCAACTGATAGGATCATCATTTGTATCTAGTTGTTTTTCTTGGTGATAGTTTTCAATCATTTGCGTTACATCTTTTGGTAATGCGTGTGTTTCTTCATCACTACTGGACTGTAGAAATTCTTCCACTGAATCTGTTGTTAATTTACTTGTAGAAGATGTCGATTCTGTAAATTTTTCCTTTTAATGGGTGGCGAATTATTAGACTATTCGGATTGAAGTTTTTCAACTGCAACACAAAGTGACTATTTAACTTTTTCTAATATTGTCTTACAAAAAAATTTGCCTTTATAACGGGGATCTAAGTAAGTTGCAATAGTATAAAGGTCATTAATTTCCACAGAACCAAAGCGTTTTTCTAGCTCTAGTTTTATTACATCTTTCATTCTTTTTAAACCGTCATCATCTTCATTTTTAGTATAAAATTCTTTATCAAATCTCGACAATAAATATCCGAGCAACATCCGCAGGGCAAAGCGCGGATGCGGATCTTTAATAATGTGCGGATGCTCCGTGGATGCGGATGCGGATGTTACCTGCATCACTAATATATATATATATATATATATATATATATATATATATATAGTTATATATCATATATATATATATATATATATATATATATATATATATATATATATATATATATATATATATATATATATATATATATATATTCTTAGAATTATAGTAATAGCTACGACAATTCCATTAAAGGAAGGTGGCCATGCTATGTTATGAATTTTATGAGGATAGTCTTTTTGAGGAGACAATTGTCTCTATGTGGATACGGATAATATTGGAGGTGGATACTGGATACAGATGAGGAGGGAAGGCTAAAACGTGGGTCCCGACGAGGGGGAACAATAAATCCTGGTGGTAAGATATAGTAGTCCAATAGAGATTTTGGTTGGAAGAGCTTTTTTTTGTGGAGGGGGGGGGGGTTCGTCATGAATGCGGAGTAAGTTGAGTTCAACCAAGTCCATGTTATTATATGGACTTGGTTGGTCGTTGGAAAAGCAACCAGGGTGTTCATGTTTAGGAATGGGAGCGATATCAGTATCTGCCAAGCA
>JABUQX010022294.1:60000-72500 GCA_015478945.1 Trachelipus rathkii
GCCTATCTAGACTGTCCCAGTCAACCAATAATATATATATATATATATATATATATATATATATATATATATATATATATATATATATATATATATATATATAATTAAAAATAATAATTAAGAAACCACATTGACGCCTCTAGAATGTCCCAGTCAACTCATAATAAATAAGAATAATACTTAAGAAGCCGCATAGTCCTTTTTAGACTGTCCCAGTCAACCAATAAAAATTAATAATTAAGAAGCCGCATTGGCCCCTCTGGAATGTCCCAGTCAACTCATAATAAATATCAAATAATAAATAAGAATAATACTTAAGAAGCTGCATGGGCTTATCTAGACTGTCCCAGTCAACCAATAATAGTTAATAATTAAAAATAATAATTAAGAAGCCACATTGACCACTCTAGAATGTCCCAGTCAACTCATAATAAATAAGAATAATACTTGAGAAGCCGCATGGTCCTTTTTAGACTGTCCCAGTCAACCAATAAAAATTAATAATTAAGAAGCTGCATTGGCCCCTCTAGAATGTCCCAGTCAACCCATAATACATAATAAATAAGAATAATATTTAAGAAGCCGCATGGGCCTATCTAGACAACTTCACGCCTATTCTTATCCTCAAAGCCATAAATCTACCTCCTCGTTGCTTTACGTTGCGCCCTCTTCAGCATATCTATGTCTTTTTTAATAAGGGTGCTAAAATTGTAGACAACATTCAAATACTGGCCTAACATATCTATTATACGACATTATTCAAAAACAATATATATAATTAGTCTGCATCTGGTATTAATTGGCCTTAGCTCTGGGTTCAAAATCTTACAATGGAAACAATGAAACAGCAACACTAAAGAATGTTACAGACTTACGGGTTACAATGCCAATAGTTTGTTGAAAATTGAAAAATATATTAAAAACTTCATAATATATATAGTTTTATTTTATTTTTTATTTCTATTGAAGTTAAATCACTTAAATATACAAAAAAATAAAAAATAATAAAAAAAATTATAAAAAAATCAAAGAAATCAAAAAAATCAATAAAATCAAAAAAATCATGATTTATTTATAAAAAAATCAAGTGAAAAAATCAATTGATTTTTTTAATTTGATTTTTTTCGTGCCATCCCTGATTATTATTATTATTATTATTATTATTATTATTATTATTATTATTATTATTATTATTATTATTATTATTATTATTATTATTATTATTAGTTGGTACTAAATCTTAAACTAGGAAAACGTATAATCAAAATTTTGGTAATCGTATAATTTAGTACCAATACACAACTTCCATTTCTTTTGGGGGGGGGGGGAGATGGGTGGACTGTCACTTTATATTCTAAATTAAAAATATTTACTGTAAGCGGTGAGTGAGTACAAGTTACAATAGTAGTTACGTACATAATTTACAATGAGTACATACAGTATCGCGGAGTACAATGATCATTTTCAAAAGACTATCTAAACATTTTAAAGCCCAAAAACAATTACAACACACACACCTACAAACACACACACACACACACACACACACACACACACACACACATACACACACACTTACACATTAAATAAACACGAACATACACATAATATTATAATTACAGTCCGTGTCATCACCATCGTCGTCATCATCACTGACGTAAAAAGTCATTCATTCGTGTTTTAAATACTTTTTTTTCTCTCTCTCTCCAACACTTAATGACGTCATCACAACGCCCTTAGGACAAACCAATTTGGGGATTTATTTGATTTATTTAATACAATCTACATTCATAAAGGCACTTCCTCAATAATAATAATAATAATAATAATAATAATAATAATAATAATAATAATAATAATAATAATAATAATAATAATAATAATAATAATAATAATAATAATAATAATGTTTCAGTTGCAACAGTAGGTATAAAACAAGGTAGGATAGACTAATAAGGAAAGTATGTTTAAATATATATATATATATATATATATATATATTATTATTATTATTATATATATATATATATATATTATATATATATATATATATATATATATTATTATATATATATATATATATATATATATATATTTATATATATAAAATATATATATATATATATATATATATATATATATATATATATATATATATATATATATATATATATATATATATATATATATATATATATATATATATATATTATATAATATTACATATATTACATATTGAAGAAGCATATATTTGGTCAGTGTCTGATTAGTCGTCACAGTATCTTAACTATTAATGCCACAGTGCAACACATTGCTGGACGCTGGTCCAGTCCTGAAATGAAAAAAATTATATCTCGTGTCCGCCAGTTACAAAGAAATACATTTTTGAATCCTGGTAAAATTTTCACAGCAGCATGTAAAAAATAATAATAAAATTATTGTTAATAATTATAGTAATATGATTAGAAGGCCTATTTAGAGACCTTTTATTGGTTTCTCGTTAAAATAAATAGACTTCTATTAAATTTTGCTTTATACGGCACAATTAGGGGCTCGAGCCGACGGGGGAAACATAGGGGACGCTTCATACCCCGGGAGGGGCGGAGGAACCCCAGTGACACCCAAATACCAAAGAGCGGGTTCCGAGACCCTCCCCGGAGGGGGGAATTAGTCCTACCCCGTAGTTCCCCAGAAGGCCGAGAGACCCCGACTCCTGCCATCGGTGCGGTATACCCTTGGGGTATTCTTTAGTAAAAAAAACAAAAACAAAATTTAATAGAAAGTCTATTTATTTTAACGAGTAACCAATAAAAGGTCTCTAAATAGGCTCTCTAATCATATTACTATAATTATTAACAATAATTTTTATTTTATTTTATTTTTTTTTACATTTTCCTATGTAAATTTTACCAGGATTCCAAAAATGTATTCCTTTTCGCTGTAGCTATTGTAGTTTTTGAGATATATTTTTTTTTTTTTTTTTTTATCTAGGGCAAACTTTGGACCAGCATTCCAGCAATGTATTCCGTTTTACTGTAGCATTAATAGTTTTTAAGATACATATGACGGCTAATCCAGACGCTGACCTATATATATATATATATATATATATATATATATATATATATATATATATATATATATATATATATATATATATATATATATGCAGTGAAGGTGCATAATAACCAAGAAAAAACTACAGACTTTTCAAAGAAATTTATTTAGAATAAAAGTTTCATAAATATATATTGAACCTAAAAATCGGTTTTTTTTTGGGTTTTTGTTTTTTTTGTTTTTTGCATTCATCGGAAATATTTAGAAACTTTTTTATTTTTATTTTCACCATTTAGGGGGTTCGAGCCGACGGGGGACAGAGGAGGGGGACGAAGTCCCCCAGTCGTCCACCGGGAGGCCAAGAGACCCCGACTCCTGCCATCTTTGCCGTTTACCCTATGGTATTCCTTTAGGATCAACACTAGTTTATTATTTAATAATTATTAATTTTAATCAAATTTTTATTAATTGAAAAGACCATTTTTATATTTAATAAATATTTATCTACATTTTTATTTAATATAAACTTTTCTTAAAAGTAAAAAAAATTCTTTGATCATTTTTTCGTTTATTAGCTACCTTCATATATATATATATATATATATATATATATATATATATATATATATAATTATATATATATATATATATATATATATATATATATATATATATATATATATATATATATATATATATATATATATATATATATATATATATAGGCACTTTCCCCATAAAAGGATGTTACATAAAAATGTTACATATTGAAATATCGCTGAACCCTAATCGTCTAACCATACACTGTGACGTGTTAACCTTAAACTCCAATAGAAGAAGAGAAAAAGTTGCAACATGTTGTTTTTATATCATGTTAATTTTTATATGTTAATTTTGTTTTCATTTTTTAATTCATTTTAGTATAAGTTTTATTTTACGGGGGATAGAGGGGGGACGAAGTCCCCCGTCGTCCCCGCTGAGGCCGAGAGACCCTGACTCCTTTGACATCTTGGCGATTTAATCTTGGGTATTCCTTTAGTTTAAAAATAAAAACTTATTGGCAACTTGTCGCCTATATTACCTTGAAATAATCGGAAAAAAATCGATTACATCGCTCGTTCGACGGTTAACATCCTTTTAAAGCGAAAGTTCATATATATATATATATAGTATATATATATATATATATATATATATATATATATATATATATATATATATATATATATATATATATATAAAGCGAAATTCATATATATATATATATATATATATATATATATGAAAAGAACATAACAGCCTAACAAACAAATTTTTAAAAGTTGCCAGATGTCGTCAGAAGACGTCAGAAAAGGGAGATAAATTAGTTTATAAATTCGACAAATCAATCATTATTCTCGTTGCACTTGAATATCGTTACCAAGTAGCTATACCAACAAAAATAATAAATAAAAAATAACTAAATAAGGCAAATTTTAAATAAAATTAAATGATAAAATAAACTTTTAAAAACGATATTAAATATAAAATATATATATAAACATAAATAAATAAATTAAATAGGCTAGGCTACCAAGTCCTATAAATTCCTTGTTGTGTTGGTGACCTTGCACCGACCGAAGCGTGTCTGTAGCCTATCCTCGCATTGATAAGAGGAGCCGACCATGATGTCTGCGGATAGAACACTCCACAAATATGAGATTAATATGCATTAACATCTTGTTTTAATAACCGGTTAGTATATTCTTTAACAGTTAACGTTTTTTTATTTTAATTTTAGTTATCAAAAATATCATTTATCACTAATAAAATTTCCATTTCAATTATAATAATATATATATATATATATATATATATATATATATATATATATATATATATATATATATATATATATATATATATATATATATATATATATATATATATATATATATATATATATATATATATATATATATATATAATATATACAATCAGTATCTGCATGATAAAAACTAAGATAGGTACACGAAAACTGATAACATATATGGAATCAGCATGAAATTTGGTGATAATTATTAGAGCGACAACTGTCATCGTCTATATTCAAAACTACAAGAGCCAATAAGGAAAGGAATACATTGCTGGAATGCTGGTCCAATTTTAGGCGGAAATGTAAAAAAAAAAAAAAAAAAAAAAAAAAAAGGAAAATATTTAAAAATACAATAGCTACAGCGAAAGGAATACATTTTTAACTCTGGTAAAAGCTTATTATAGAAATGTAAAAAAAAATAAAAAATAAAAATATTATTGTTAATAATTATAGTAATATGATTAGAGGGTCAAATATCAAACATTTTCAATCCTTGTTAAAATTAACAGACTTTCTGTATAAATTTGCTTTTTTTTCTTTGCTAAAGAATATTCAAAGGGTATACTGCACCGATGGCAGGAAAGTTTCCGGTCTCTGCCTCTGGGAACTACGGGGTAGGGATTCACTCCCCTTCCGGGGAGGGTCTCCGAACCCCCGCTGTATTTGGGTGTCGCGGGGTTCCTCTGCCCCCTACGGTATGGAAAACGTCCCCTGTGTCCCCGTCGGCTTGAGCCCCTACATTGCCGTGTAATACCTTACAAATAATATATATAATGTCCCCGTCTTTAAAAAAAAATTGCCAATATTTATTTTATTTATTTATATATTTATTTTTTACATTTTAAGTTAACTAAAATTTTACAAGGATTCCAAAATGTATTCTTTTCGCTGTAGCTATTGTAGTTTTTGAGATATGATTTTTTTTTTTTTTTTTTTTTTTTTTTTTTTTTACAGTTTCCACAATAAAATTTTGCCAGGCTCCAAAAATGTATTTCTTTTTCCTGTAACTATTGTAGTTTTTGAGATAAGGACTGATGATAGTTGTCGCTCTAAACCAGTGATCAGCGTCTGAAATTTGTATGGAAATGAAAAAAAATTTTCTTTTTTATTTTTAAGAAAACTATGATAGGTATATGAGGACTAAAACGTACGGAATCAGGGTATCAAATTTTTTAAGGCACAGAGGAGTACATATTTCATACCCTGAAGGGGAGAGGAACACCTGCGACACCCAAATACCAAACAGCGGGGGTTCCGGAGACCTCCCCGGAGGGGGAAATAGTCCACCCCCGTAGTTCCCCGGAAAGAGACCCCGACTCTTGCATCTTTGCGGTTTACCCTGGGGTATTCTTTAGTTAAAAAAATCTTTTTTTCATACATACTTCATACGCTGATTCTAAATATGTTATTAGTTTTCTTGTACCTATCGTGGTTTTGAAATATAAAAAAAAATAAAAAATTTTTTTTTTCATTTTCCATACAAATTTCATACGCTGATTCCATATATGTTATCAGTTTTCTTGTACCTATCTTAGTTTTCGAGATATCATGCGGGTAACTTCTTTAGTTTCACCTATATATATATATATATATATATATATGTTAAAAATATATATATATATATATATATATATATATATATATATATATATATATATATATATATATATATATATATATATATATATATATATATATATATATATATATATATATATATATATTAAAATAAGGTATTTTAATAGTGATAATAGTCATACTGTACATGAGAGAAGTATAAAACAAACTTTAGCCTATGTTATTGCTCCGACACTTGGAATGTTAAACACACACACAAACACCTTCACACACATATACACACACACACCTACACACACACAAGAAAATTATTTGTAAATGTGTAAGGAAATGTGATTGAATTTACAGATGTAAAAATGCCAGAATTTTAATTAATTTCAAATATTATTTATGAAAACATCCCAATTACATTTAAAAATGATTGGATAAATTAAAGTAAAAATATTGATTCAGATTGCTCCTATAATATATATATATATATATATATATATATATATATATATATATATATATATATATAGCATATATATATATATATATATATATATATATATATATATATATATATATATATATATATATATATATATATATATATATATATATTTAGCATTATAAAATAGACAGGAAAAAACTGATTAATTGTCAATCCATATGAAGTGGTCCAACTTAGTTGCCGACCCACTTTACCCATTTTAAAAACAATTTTCTTATTAAACAAGGCATTTTAAAACATCATATATAACGGTTTCCGCAAGGTTTTCCATTTTTGTACCATTGGAAAGGCAACTTTTTTTCTTTTTTTTTTTTTTTATTATAGGAGTTAGCTTTATCTTCATTATCTAACCTCTGGTAATTGCTAGTTCAAATTTTCGAGTACCGTGATGTTAAGTACATTGTAAGATACAATTTTGGTATTTAAATTTTGCTTCTAAAAACTATCCTTAACAGGTATTTTTTTTATGTCAAAATATTGGATCAAAATCGCTGAAAATGTTATTTTTGGTGTGATTTTTAAGGATAAAGGAAACTAATTTAAAGTCTGAAATTATTTTGGAAATTTACTGCTGTAACAATGGTTTAATCTAAAAAAAAAAAATTTCAATGTTGAGATTTGCAAACTTTTTGCTCCATAAATATATATTAAAAAAAAAAAAAAATTTGACAATTTTAGAACTTCGCATCTGTGATGGGCAAATATATAAAAGGATGAAATTTAAACATTAAGATATTCTATAATAAGTAATTTCATATAAAAAAAAAAATGAGTTTGAGACTAAAGTTGTTTTTATTTTATTTTTTGTTTTTTTGTATTATACAGGGCAAATTGTTGTAATACATATTTTTTATGCTCTAAAATTTAAACAATCACCGCATAGCTACATGGTACCGCTGAAAAATGTGCTACAAAAAGTTAGTTATTCAAGAAAAGTTCTGAAATTTTAGGGAAATTAATGTAAGTGAAATTTGGACATAATTTCATTAACTTTCATCTTATCTATGAAATAAAAAGCAAAATTCATTATTTGACGAATTTTAAAACTTCCCCATTGAGCGTTTGTGTCTCTAAGCAATTGTTTTCTAGTACCAATTGAGGGTGCCAACTTTGAATGCCAACCACTAATATATGATAAAAAATCTTCCGCAGAGAAAGATGTTCTAAAAAAAAAAAAATTCGGCTAATCCTTCTAAACAATTCTGAAAGTGAAAAAAAAAGTTATTGACGAATTTTTTTTATGGAAAAAGTTGAAAATGACGTAATTTTTCACTTGTTTTCAGAAAAAGCGATGATTATTTACATTTTAAAGCATAACCAATACTATAATTACCCAGAAAAATATGTATTACAAGTAATTAGCCCATAGTAATACATAAAAATGGAGATTTTATTATGACTTCTGTAAGGTTATCTCTCTTAAACCACTTGAGTATCAAAAGTTAACGTTTTATATGAGATTCCTTATCATAGATTATTTTAATGTTTGTAAATTTCAGACTTTTTTATATTTGCCAACCAGAGATATTGAGTAAGAATTCTTAAATTGACTATTTTTTGTGTCATTTTTGAACACCCTGTAGAAAAAAATTTTGTAAGTCTCAACATTGAAATTTGCTTAGATTAAACCATGGTTATAGCTGTAACTTCAAAAAATTTCAAGATTTTATATGTTGCCTCCCTAAAAATAGCCCCCAAAATGACAAATTTTTATATAAAATTTTGAAAAAATTCTGTTGAAGAAATATTTTTAGAAGCTAAGTATAAATACAAAAATAATACCTTACAATGTGCTTAACATCACAGTACTTGAGAATATGTCCTATGAATTAACAGAGCTGAAATAATGAAGATAAATCTAACCACCCCCATAAATGCAAAAAAAAAATGTCCACTCCATTGAAAATTTTATTTTTAGGTTTTCAACTGACAACATATAAAGTTAAAAGCATACAAAATACAAATTATTTTTATAATGGGTTGGTGACCACGTTGGACCACTGTCTTGACGATTGCCCCATCTTTAATTTTGTAGCCATTTTTAATTTGAGTCGCATTTTAATTTTATATTTAAAAGGATTTTATACATGAAAATTGTTGTTGAAAAACAGGCACTTTTCCATGTTTTGGTGTAATTCGCTATCAAATACATTGTTCTTTAATGCTAAAATATCTTTTAATCTTCATGCTTTCCTTCACATTAATATTTTTTTTTTACCTTAATTTTCATCATATCTTTCACATTAAAATATTTTAACTTTAATCTTCATGTTTTCCTTCACATTAAAATTTTTTAACCTCAACCTTCATGTTTTCTTTCACATTAAAATATTTTAACGAAAATCTTCATGTTTTCCTTCACAATAAAATCTTTTACCAAAATCATGTTTTCCTTCACATTAAAATCTTTTAACCAAAATTTTCATGTTTTCCTTCACATTAAAATCTTTTAACCAAAATCTTCATGTCTTCCTTCACATTAAAATCTTTTAACCAAAATCTTCATGTTTTCCTTCACATTAAAATCTTTTAACCAAAATCTTCATGTTTTCCTTCACATTAAAATCTTTTACCAAAATCATGTTTTCCTTCACATTAAAATCTTTTAACCAAAATCATGTTTTCCTTCACATTAAAATCTTTTAACCAAAATCATGTTTTCCTTCACATTAAAATCTTTTAACCAAAATCATGTTTTCCTTCACATTAAAATCTTTTAACCAAAATCATGTTTTCCTTCACATTAAAATCTTTTAACCAAAATCATGTTTTCCTTCACATTAAAATCTTTTAACCAAAATCATGTTTTCCTTCACATTAAAATCTTTTAACCAAAATCTTCATGTTTTCCTTCACATTAAAATCTTTTACCAAAATCATGTTTTCCTTCACATTAAAATCTTTTAACCAAAATCATGTTTTCCTTCACATTAAAATCTTTTAACCAAAATCATGTTTTCCTTCACATTAAAATCTTTTACCAAAATCATGTTTTCCTTCACATTAAAATCTTTTAACAAAATCATGTTTTCCTTCACATTAAAATCTTTTACCAAAATCATGTTTTCCTTCACATTAAAATCTTTTAACCAAAATCATGTTTTCCTTCACATTAAAATCTTTTAACCAAAATCATGTTTTCCTTCACATTAAAATCTTTTAACCAAAATCTTCATGTTTTCCTTCACATTAAAATCTTTTACCAAAATCATGTTTTCCTTCACATTAAAATCTTTTAACCAAAATCTTCATGTTTTCCTTCACATTAAAATCTTTTAACCAAAATCATGTTTTCCTTCACATTAAAATCTTTTAACCAAAATCTTCATGTTTTCCTTCACATTAAAATCTTTTACCAAAATCATGTTTTCCTTCACATTAAAATCTTTTACCAAAATCATGTTTTCCTTCACATTAAAATCTTTTAACCAAAATCATGTTTTCCTTCACATTAAAATCTTTTAACCAAAATCTTCATGTTTTCCTTCACATTAAAATCTTTTAACCAAAATCTTTGTTTTCCTTCAACTAAGAATCTTTTAACCAAAATATTCATATTTTATTTTACATTAAAATCTTTTAACCAAAATCTTCATAATATCTTTCATACAAATCTTTTTATTTTTTAATATTATGCTCTTAATATAATTTTCAATGGATTATATATATATATATATATATATATATAATATATATATATATTATATATATATTATATATTATATATATATATATATATATATATATAGCTAGTATATATATATAATAATATATATTATAATATATATATATATATATATATATATATATAATATATATTATATAATATATATATAATAATATATTATATATATATATATTATATATATATATATATTAACAACCGTATATTAATATATATATATATAATATATATATATATATATATATATATATATATATATATATATATATATATATATATATATATTATATATATATATATATATATATATATATAAATATATTTATATATATAACTATATATACTTTTATAATATATATATATAGTAAACTATATCTATATCATATATATATATATATATATTATAATATATATATATATAATATATATAGGTATATATATATATATATATTAATATATATAAATATAATTATGATATATATATATATTATATTGAGGACATTGTTCAACTGAATCTTTTCTACTAGAACTTTATCTCAATTAGGCCTACTGAATTTAATTCATTTTCGGATAAAATACATTAAACAAAATTTCTGATTACAATTAAGCAGTGTTGTGGAGCCACAAGGTGTTTGTTGGAGCCGGAGTCGAAATTTTGTTGAGAGGGGTGGGCGGAGCTGAAAAAAATTTTTAATATAAAAAATAAAAGGATTAGGTAGGAGTCTGAATCGAGAAATTTTAAAATTGTGGAGCCGAGACCAGAGGGGAGTATTTTAAAATGATAGAGCCGGGGGGGGGGGGAAATCGATGCGAGGCAAAACAAAAAAAATTCCCGCTCCGCAGTTTTGCATTTAAGATCATATCGGTTCTTGGAAATTATATTATCATATAAAAATAAGAGCTGCGGTGTCGGAGCAGAAGTAAAAAAAAAAACTGGGGGGGGGGGGAGAAAAAGAAAAAAAAAAAAAAAAAATCTTTAATACTTGCAATTGTAAGAGAAAACAATTGGGTCCAAAGCCGGATTATTTTGAAATACGGTATATCCGGAGCCGCTCAGTTTTAAAATGGGGCAGGAGTAGGGCGGCAAAAAAATATATTGTAACTACTACGACTTAACAAAAAAAAATAAAAAATAAAAAAGTAGAGAAAGAAGAATAGGTAAAAAGTAATTCTTACCAGTACCAACAACACATAGATGAAGAACAGAATCCACTTTATTATACGTCAATCGGACACAACACAAAATGAAAGTTCTTCAGTGACACAAAGAATCGTCAGGAACCTTTAAAATTTTACTTTTAAGTCAAAGGCAAGTCCAGAAAGAATCGACAACGGAACCTTCAATTTCCCAGGAGGAAAAAGAAATGAAAATAACTGTTCTTTAAAATATAAAAAAAAAAAATGCTGAAAAAAAAATTTAAGAAATATAGATGATATATTTTAGCGCGAAAATAATGTATAATATGCAAACTAATCCACTATAGAATTTGTGAAAAAATACAAACTTAAAAAGTAGTGCAGACATTCAAGTGCATATATATATATATATAGTATATATATATATATAAATATATATATAGTATATATATATATATTATATATTATATATATATATATAGTAATTATATATATAGTATATTATATAGATATATATATAGATATAAATAGATATATAGATTATAGATAGATAGAGATAGATACATAGATAGATAGAGAGATAGTAGATAGCTAGATAGGTAGATAGATAGATAAGATAGATAGAGATATATTGCTTATATATATATATATATATATATATATATATATATAAATATATATATATATATATG
>JABUQX010022294.1:75000-82500 GCA_015478945.1 Trachelipus rathkii
AATAATATTGAAAAGAAAATAACTTTTTTATTTAAAAATCCATTAAATTTGACAAACTTTTCTAGGGAAGAGCAAAAATTAAGACATAACTGTAAAGGAACAAGTTAAGTCACAGAAAAAGTGTAAATGTTAGAAGCCTACTACACACCGAGACGAGTGTCCTCATATTTTAGAACCCGTGGTCATTGTTCGGAGGATTACAGAAGTTATGTTGTGTATCAATTTAAGTGCAAAGAAGTAGGATGTAAATTCCTCTTATTGTGGAGACACAAAACCATACTTTAAGAACCCGAATTAAAATACAGCATAACCCAGTAAAATATGGGAGCACTACACGACGGATCACAAATCTCCTCCAACAGTGGGAAATTTGCAGCTGTTTTTTTAAATTTATTTCAAGATTGGTAATTTCAAGTAACTTCGTATAGTAGAAACCTTTTATAAAAAAAACTTAAGCCAGACATCAATATGAAATTAATGAAATGAATGAGTGCCTGGATTGTTTTTTGAATATTTGAGTGGTTTGCAAGTACCCCTGGTATCAAATGATAATAGTGTATTTGCAAAATAATGTTAGCTTTTTGATTTTTTCATTCAAATTATTTTTTTAAACTTCACAATTAATTAAAATAATTTTAGATTATTCTTTATATTTAGAAATGTATTTTTGTAAAAGCTGCATTATAAATAATAGTTAGTTAAATCGTGATCATGCCTGAAGTATTACAGGCGAAATATTGGTATAATTAATAAAGATTCTTTTTATTTCTTAGAATTCAGTCCTTAACAATTTCTTCTGAATAATGAATCATTTAGATTTTAGAAGAATAGAAAGAACTTGTAAAAAGTACGTTAAAATTGACCCTGATCTAAATTTTCTTGTAATAATAATAATAATAATAATAATAATAATAATAATAATAATAATAATAATAATAATAATAATAATAATAATAATAATATTTTCTATAAATTTTCGACTCCGACTCCACTTACACAGGAATTTTCGATTCCGACTCCGACTCCGACTCCTCTTGCACAGAATTTTCGACTCGACTCCGACTCTCGAACTCCTGGAAAAATTGCACGACTCCACGACTCCGACTCCACGACTCCGACTCCGCAGCCCTGATATATATATATTGAAATTGTTCCACTTGGTCAGTAAAAACAACTAAGGGTTGCTGATTAAACGGTTTGACAACTGTCAATAATAATAATAATAATAATAATAATAATAATAATAATAATAATAATAATAATAATAATAATAATAATAATAATAATAATAATAATATCGAACGTTAATTTTCCATGGTTCATGAGAACAGCCTTTAACTGTGACGATAATAAAAACTGGACAAAAACACGAAACACGATTGCGGACATGATAAATTTTTTTTTTATCAAATCATAAAACGGATCAAAATAAAAATAAATTGCAAAACGACAAAACTAAAAAAGCTTTTCCAAATGTCGACTAATAATTTAACTAATATTTGAACTGGGGTTGGCCGACGCACCAGGTGCGGTGGGTGGTGCGGTGCGTTTACCCTGGTGCGTTGCGGTGCTCGGCCAACCCTAAATTCTGAACCTTTACTCTTATTTCTAAAACAAGTTCAAAATAAGTTAAGTTTGGTTGCTTTAGTTTCTTTACAAAAGATTTGTTAATTTCTTCACCAGTTTCTTCCTCCAATGAAATAAAATCCTTCATCTATATTTTTTTTAATAAATATCATTCAATACTTTAATATTAACAACCTTAATTTTCTTTATCATTTCCACATCGGCAAACATACGGGTTACCTTCTCAAGAAACGACGGATAACCGAGACGAAAACAACAACAACAATAATAATAATAATAATAATAATAATAATAATAATAATAATAATAATAAAAATAATAATAATAATAATTCACCAATTCCGTAAACCAAAGGTGAAAAAGTTTAAAGGGCTCGGTCTGAAATAGGTTTCAAACATTGTAGCCTAGCGTATAAGGCTCCAGACAGTGTTAAGTGTTAAAAACGGTGCTGCGGAACTAGCAGGAAAAAATAATTTTTACACTGAAGATAGAGAAATGAAAAAAAAACTACATTAAAATACTTTTTTTTTTACATTTGTAATTATAAGTAAAAATGAATATGAACAGAGAAGGTCAATTTTCAAATGGAGCTGAAGTTGGGGCCGGTAAATTTATTTATTTGAACTGAATAAGTCAAAGGAGATTTTACTCTCCATCAGCGGGATTCGAACCTGGACTTCGCGTCGCTGAGTTAACAGTGACCGGGCGCTCTAACCACTAGACCACTCTGAAGCCCTGGTTAATAAAATGTTCAAATAATTTCATAGGGCTAGGTGAATTTATTAGAATTATCACTCATTTTCACATTTCACATTTAAGCCTCAATTCATTAGTAATTATATATCTTCCACTTTGACTACGCCGCTGCGAAAATGTAAAATTTGCTGACATTGCAATAGGGAAGCCTTACGTCACACACACAAAAATTGTGCTTTATAACTTACGCAAATTTCAAATTTCCTTGAAATAATATTTCACATCCATTATCAACCTTCATTTCCACTACAATACTTATTGCACGAACAATTCCTTTCATCCTCGGGTCACCAATTGTGGACACAAACTGTAAGAACACAAATAAACTTTCTTCTTCTATATATTAACATTCAACAACCATTGATATTTTCCTTGGAACACTAACCATTACACAATCCCCATGTGTTTATTTAAGGCGGCTACACCACATTTGATATTCGCCAAACTTTTCAAAGAACTTTACGCCGAACTTCTTAAGACGGATAATCCTTTGATGTGTCAATTTATAGACAAACGGTGCAAAACATTTCATGTATGGCAATTCGGCAACCAAGCCCGAATAACGAACATTCGTCAATAACTCCAATATACTACAACTACTACTACTACTACTACTACTACTACTACTACTACTATTAAAGCTTAAAAAATTCAGCAAACACCACATGTGTGTGTAATCGCCTTTGTATAGCTTCAGATGTATGTCTCACTTTTGTCTATGGCTCACCTGGTGAATAGTTGCAGGCCTCGAAAACGTATATAAAATAATAATATTAATTAACCCATATATCAATCATTGCAAAGAAAAAATAATAATATATTATTATTATTATACTTGCATACATCCTCGGTTCTTTTACTGGCAAACCTTGAATTTTTTGAGGGGGGGTTCACAGCCAATCTTAATTTGCGATAATAATAATAATAATAATAATAATAATAATAATAATATTAATAATAATAATAATAATAATAATAATAATAATAATAAAAAACCAAAGGTTTTCAACCTTTTTAACATTGGTTTACTATTAATTAAATTAAGGTTCATTAAACATTAGAATGATGGTGGTAGTAGTAGTAGTAGTAGCTTAATCAGAAATGGAACCGTGTTTTTATTATTATTATTATTATTATTATTATTATTATTATTATTATTATTATTATTATTATTATTATTATTATTATTTAGTCTTGGTAGTATTTGGAGGCCTCATTCACACAGTTTAAATTCTACAGCAGGATTGACCGATGCACCTGTTTCTGCGTGGTGATGATATCCAGCACACAATTCCAGTGTCTCAGTCCGGTACGATGCGGTGCGGTGCTTAAAATTTCAATGCTCGGGAAACCCTATTCTAAAGACTATAAAATGCACTTCTATAAATAAATTACTAACTTTGCACTACAAAAGAATCTTCATAAAAAAACTACAGAAACTACAAAGAAAAATAAATACTTCTCTACTTTATTTTAATTAATTATACAAAAATTATTCATGTCTAAATGCTGCTAGTGACAATGAAGCGCTAAAACGACTTTCGTGTGACATATATCACGTTTTTTATTGATAATGTGTTATAGTGTTATTGTGTCATTGTTAATGTTTGTGGACAAGTAATTTATATTTTACGAGTGTTAAGCTTTGACGTAAAAGAGATCCACCCGCTTTTAACACCTTTCAGAAAGGGACGAATACCAAAAACGTTAAAGTCACAGAAAGAGACGAATACCAAAACGTTAAGTCACAGAAAAAGACGAATACCAAAACGTTAACAAAGTCACAAAGAGACGAATACCAAAACGTTAAGTCACGGAAAGAGACGAATACCAAAACGTTAAGTCACGGAAAGAGACGAATACCAAAACGTTAAGTCACGGAAAGAGACGAATACCAAAACGTAAGTCACGGAAAGAGACGAATACCAAAACGTTAAGTCACGGAAAGAGACGAATACCAAAACGTTAACAAAGTCACAAAAAGAGACGAATACCAAAACGTTAAGTCACGGAAAAAGACGAATACCAAAACGTTAAGTCACGGAAAGAGACGAATACCAAAACGTAAGTCACGGAAAGAGACGAATACCAAAACGTTAAGTCACGGAAAGAGACGAATACCAAAACGTTAACAAAGTCACAAAAAGAGACGAATACCAAAACGTAAGTCACGGAAAGAGACGAATACCAAAACGTAAACAAAGTCAAAGTCTGACATTCCCCCTTACACTCACGTTCAAAAATAAGAGGAAGGAAGTGTGTTTCAGACAGGGTTGGCAAAAAGCCATGGATTTTTGGCTTTTTGACTATGGTTAATTGGCTATTTGACCCTTATAATTTTTCATATAAGGGTCAAATAGCCAATAAGCCAAATATCCATGGCTTTTTGCCAACCCTGGACTTTCAGACCTTTTCTATCTTTAATCTACCTTTATCTACCAAATGATTAGTACATTACATTATCGGCAAATGATAAAAATATAACATATTAGACTTTACTTTTAGCCAGGGATGGCAATTTTGGTGATTTTTTTTATTTTTTAAAAAAAAATCAATTTGTGATTTTTTTTATTTTTTTTATTTTTTTCTATTTTTTCAGATTCGTAACGTCACGCGATATATAATTTGTAACTTGCAAATTATATTTCGCGTGACGTTACGAATCCAAAAAATCAAAAATATCAAAAAAATCAAAAAAATCACAAATTGATTTTTTTTTTAAAAATCATAAAAATCACCAAAATTGTCATCCCTGCTTTTAGCATAGTTACAGAGCCGGAGACGAGGAGCGAAAGATTTTGGGTAGAGCCGGAGACGAAATTGTTTTTTGAGCTGGAACCGGAACCGGAGCCGATTTTTTTACTATAGTAGATATATAATAATGGCTTCGATGGTGCGGGAGTCGCAAACTTTAAAAATAATACAGGAAGAGCAGAGAAAGTTTGAAATTGTGGAGCCGGAATCTAAGACAAAATTATAAATATATCTTAAAATATATAAATATCTATCTAGGCTTGGCTAAGCACCGGAATCTTCCTCACCGCACCGCACTTGGGTAAGTGTACCACGCACCGCACCCGGTGATTCAGCCAACCCAATTTCGACCTTATTATCATAAGGTATTTAACTTTCATCACGGATGTTTTTGTCAAGTTCGAACAGAGAATTATTTATAACATAAAACGCTATCCAAATTCCGATGTACGTTCTCTTCTTCCTCTTAAGGCACGTCCAGACCAAGCGTAAAGTCGGTCGCAAATTGTGAGCGGCATTACGTCAATGAATTAAAATTCATTTTTATTTTAAATCTGGTGGTCATACCAAGCGTAGTGGCGTGTTATCAGCTCGGTGTAACATACAGATTTAGAATACTACGTAATTGAATTTAATGACGTAACGCTGCTCACAATTAGCGGTTGATTTTACATCCGGTCTGGACGTGCTCTTTCAATGAACACTGTTCTTGTAAACTCTTCAGTCGCATGCCTCCTCCTTTTAGAAAACCTCGTGTTACTCTTCTTTCCACACAATCTCATTCTTCCTCTGTTCAACTATCTTAAATTTACTCCGCCGTAAAGTCTGTAACAAACTGTTTATCTATTTTTCTAACTTCATTGACTTGCACACTTACAAACAGTGTTTCGAGGTATGTCGGCCTTTTATTTGTCCATGGGTTTCTGAGGTTTTTTTTCCTGGTCTTTGTCCACCACAGGAGGAAAAAAAAGGTCATTGTTTCCTAATTCGCAGCGGATTTACTTGGAAATTTCCTAGCTAAGGGCGTGCCCGGACCGAACGTAAAGTTGGCCGCTGATTGTGAGAGACTTTACGTCTATCAATCGAACTACATAAGTGTTTTAAATTTGGATTCCACACTTGAGCCGATAGCACGTCGCTCCGATTGGCGTGACCGCCAAATTTAAAATATTATGAATTGGATTCATAGATATAACCCCGCTCACAAATCAATCAGTGGACGACTTCACGTTTAGTCTGGGCGCGTCCTTAGTCGTAAGCTCTGAGGGAGCAGAAATAACATATTTAAAACAAATCAAAATATTAGGCATAACTGAGTTGGAGGGAGGTGGAGAGGGAGGAATTGCTCCGAAATAATCTGAGGGAAATATGAGACAAAAGTTTGGACTGAGTTCAGCTTTTGCAGAAGGTAAGACAACAGTACAGCCATCAAACGATACAAGATGAAAGCGCGTAAAAGAGGCAAGGTCGGAGTTCAATATTTTTGGCAAAATGTTACAAAAACCATGAGGTAAAGGACCCCGAAAGTGTAATGCATTTTTCCAAGAAGAAAACTCCTTAGCATCTCGATGAATATATTTTCCTCGATTTGAGGATAAAATATAAGAAGAAGTCCCAATATAAAATCATTCGAAACATCCGTGGATCTTATTTGGATGCATTTGCGAATGCACAGAGTGTCTTGTAATGAATATTGATGCTTATTTCAATGATAATTTTCGAAGAGCCTGATTGTAACCAGGGATATGACTTCGGTTATAAGATAAACTGACTCTACTCTCCATTCCAACTACATACAAACTACTACCCCGACTACAACTCCGATTACGAGAAGACTTTCCAAATGGATTCAGATTCCACCCCCCTCGTTGTAAGATACACCACTATGAGAAAATTTCAAAATTAATATGTCAATAGTATATATATATATATATATATATATATATATATATATATATATATATATAATATTATATATATATAATATATATATATATATATATATATATATATATATAATTATATACTATATATATATATGAAATAACCGCAAATTTAAAAAAAAATTAAAATAACAAAGCTATCTATCTAATTAATTGATACAGTAGTAAAATAATTTTATTTACTAACATAAATTAAATAATCTTTATGTACTACCGGGTTATTTAATAATATATTATATAATATAATATATATATATTATATATATATATATATATAATATATATATATATATAATATATATATATATATATATAATATATATATCAGACTAATCTTTTAAATTTTTTATAAATATACATAAATACAAAAATTTAAAACTTGTATTGCCCAAATTTGTAGAAGTAATCCATGTTCTAAAATCTAACGGCCCAACGACCGCCTTCGTTAATTGTCCTAATT
>JABUQX010022294.1:97500-100000 GCA_015478945.1 Trachelipus rathkii
ATTAATTTTTCACCAATTTGCGTTATCGAACAAAATGTACAACAGCGCGCATAGCGAAAAAAGTTTGAACTTTTTTTTCTACATTTATATAAGTTTATATATACATGTTAGTTGTGAATTTGTTTGTTGAAATAATGGAAAGTGAAATAAATTATACACTAATATAAGTTTGGTTAGGTTAGGGGCGTAACTAACGGCCCCGCAGACCCCGCGGTGCGGGGGGGCCCACGCAGGTAAAGGGGCCCATAATTGCGAAGAGAAAATTATGTATATATAAAAAAATATACAATATAAAATATATATATATATATATATATATATATATATATATATATATATATATATATATATATATATATATATATATATATATATATATATATATATATATAAAAATATATCTATATCGATAACGATTCATCTAACCCGAACTATACAGCTGAAAATTTGATATTTGATCGGACAAATTATAAAAAAAATGCATCTCAATATTTCACTTTTTCAAACATTTGAATTTTTGGAAAGTGAAAAATTGATATATTAATTTTCTACTCATCCGATCAACATCAAATTTTAGGGCTTGTATAGTCGGGAAAATGCATCTTTTTTACTTAGGTAATTTTTGTATCTCAAAAGAAATTTATTTAAAAATTTTACATAAGTTTTTGAAAATTTGTTCCAAAGACAAATCCCAAACTATCGCATATACAAATAAATTATGTAAGTAAAAAATGTGCCTCTCCACCGGCTACATATGCCTTAAAAATTATATTCTCTTCACCCGAACAGGAAATAAAATATCGCAATTTTTCATTTCAAATTCCAAAAAAAGTGGGTTTGGAAATTGGACGACACAAAACTCAAAAAATCAGAAATATCCTCTTTGACTATTAGTAGGTAATGGACCTATCTTTGCATATTTCAAGTTTGAAGTCATTTCGAAAAAAATTCTGGAAGTTGATACGAAAAATGTCAAAAACATGGGTTTTGAAAAATTGAAAATTCTGAAAGAATGACTACAGTCACAGAAAAACACCCAAAAACAACGTTTTAGAAGGCAAAAAAGCTACAGTTTGGTGTTTATAAGGTCAAAATCGGCTGAAAATTCCGAATTTTGTCCATTTTTAGGGGGGTGAAAATTGGGGCGTGCCCTTAAGAAATAGTTGCACCTCCCCTGAAGAAAAATTTGTGGGTTTTTATAACATAACAGAGAACAGTGCCGAAAACTTTGAAAAACAAATAATTAAGGTATTAGATAACAAAAACATTAAATTAGAAAAATGCAGAGGTCAAGGCTATGATGGAGGAGCAAATATGCAAGGGAAATATTCAGGACTTCAGGCTCGTATATAGAAAATTGTTCCAAATGCAGAATACATTCATTGTGCAGCTCATAATTTAAATTTAATTCTTAATGATTCTGTAAAAGATATAATGGCTCTTCAAAAATTTTATGACAAACTGGAAAAAGTATATGTGTATTTCAGTTCTAGTACAGCTCGGTGGCAAGGAATTAACAGCTGTTCAACAAATAACAAATGCATCACAAAAACACTAAAAAATTGTGTCCAACTAGGTGGTCATCCAAGTATGATTCCTTACTAGCAATAAAAAACAATTTCAAAAGTATTTCGCAGTTCTTATCTCAAGTGATATTTATGAGTAAGAAGTCAAGTGAAAGAAACGAAGCCCTTGGTCTCAGGAAGCAGTTAGAAAATTTTGAGTTTATTCTCTGTCTTGTAGAAAATTTTGAGTTTATTCTCTGTCTTGTGTTTCAAAGTAAAGTATTGGAAAGCATCAATGTTGTCTCAAAAATATTGCAAAGTCCAAATACAGATCTTCAGAAAGCAACTCACCTATTGGGACAAGCAAAATCAAACTTATGTGAGCTAAGACACAAATTTGAAGATGTAGTGAGAGAAACTACGGAGTTAGCACATCATTGGAACATTGAAGCAAAAATTACTTCCAGACGTCAAATACAGATTAAAAAGTTTTTGATGAGCTTTTATCCTTATGAAAGAATTGAAGACCCATTGAAAGCCTTTAGAATGAGGTTTCAATAAATCTCTTGATATATTAAATGAACAGATAACTACTCGTTTCATTAGCATGAACAATGTTAATGAGTTATTTTCATTTCTTGCTCCTGCAGCAATAGCAGAGCTACGAAATGAAAAGTTGCAAGAAAAGGCTACAAAACTGGTAGAAAAATACGATTTAGATTTATCTTTCGGTTTATGAACAATTAATCACCTTCAAAGCATTAATGACTACAGAAGTGAAAATGAAAAATATGGTACCTATTAAATAGTTTAGCAAACTTTTATTCATGTGAAAACAGCTGTAGCAAATGGCTTACCAGACTTGTGTACAGCAGTTTAGTTGTATTTGACGTTACCAGTAACATCTGCAACAGCTGAAAGGTCGTTTCCAAAGCTCAAGTTAATTAAAACTTTTTTAAGGAACAATATGACACAAACAAGGCTAAGTGCATTGG
>JABUQX010022294.1:105000-110000 GCA_015478945.1 Trachelipus rathkii
CCACGTGGTCCACCAAAATTTCGGGTCGCCATCCTGGATTTTCAACACATGGTCCACCAACAGCACATATACAAACTGAGATCTTAGTTATTTGGTAAGTGGTTCATCAACAACATGAAAGTAATGTTAAAATCAGCGCCATCTCTTTAGTAAATTTTTCAACCATCTTCATCTTCAAAAACCAGGATACGAACGTATGTTCATAGTACGAAAATTCGACTGGAGACCTTTGGCAAGAATCTGATACTCTAGCCATCTGACCACTAAAAATTACTAAATTATATGTTAAATTTTAATTTCAACCATACTTTTACAAAATTCATTTTTATAAATATATTTTAAAGGAAATCATTTATATTTAGTGATTCTTTTACAATTTATTTATTTCTTAGCAAGATTATTTATTATGAAATTATCACATCATTGATGACGTAATTTTTAGTATTTTCACGCTATGCCAGAATTACCACAAAAGCTTTTTATTATAAAAAATAATTATTTTACTAATTAATACGCCAACCTTTGAGCACCAGTGGGGCTCCACCCGGAGCGTTCCCGACAAGTACACATCCGCGAAGGCATGATCGTACCACCGCGCGTGAATCAACGCGAATATGTAACTTTAATAGCGGTTTTACGTAACATACGCATGTCTCATTATACATACAGCAACATCATTACTATATCATCATCACTAATTACGCAATAATAAACCAGTGTTATGCAACATTACGTCACCAACGTCTTTACATAACATTACGTAGTCCGCCCCCCATCCGAGGACAAAATAGAGGCTTCCCAAGAAAAAGGGTAACTCCCCTCCAAAAGAGCACTGTTTCAGTTTCTCCTCAGTTTCTTCCGGTCGTCAGTTCTGCCCGTTGTCTCTCTGTCTAGTCTCTCTCTCTCTCTATATATATATATATATATATATATATATATATATATATATATATATATATATATATATATATATATATATATATATATATATATTAAAGTAAAAAAAAAACACTAAATAAAAAGAAGAGGGTAAAAGAAAAATGAGAAAGATTAACACTTTAATCGTGAGATATTGAAAGAGGGAGGGGGGGGGGGGAACCAACGCGTTACGCTTCGATACTCCCTTGTGTCTTGCCTAGAAGCCAGCCTAAAAATAAAAATTTTATTTGTGGCTGGCGTTATTTTTTATTTTTGGCTGGAAAATCCACTGGGTTTTCCTGGCCATTTGTCATGCTGACTATTTGAGTTATAAGTTAAAAATGGGGAGAATGAGGAAAGAAAAAAATTTGCGTTTAACACTTACACAAGCTTCCGAAGGTTCCTGTAGTGTTGCCTTGAGAGTTAATTGTTGTGTTATGAGTGAGTGCGAATATTCAAGAGGTTTTCCTGTTGGGTCGCCAATTTTCCACGTCTTTCTCGGTGGTGATTAAGCTCAATGGAAATTTACGTTGCGGGACATTCTTATTCAGTTTATTCTCTTTAACTCACAAGGTAGGAACCTCCGTTAGCTTTGCAAGTAGAATAACAAGTGACTTTAAAATGTGAAGTTGTGTTTTCAGGAAATCATGCTTTGTGGGAGGAAAAGAAAAGCCCAAATGAGTGAAATGTTTAATCTTAAGAAAATGGGTACAATTCTCTCTCTCTCTCTCTCTCTCTCTCTCTCTCTCTCTCTCTCTCTCTCTCTCTCTCTCTCTCTCTCTCTCTCTCTCTCTATGTCATGTGAATTGGGCGTTGACAAGATAGTGGAAGTCCTGGATTGGTGTTTTTGTTTTAGAATTTTCTCGAAGGGAAGATAGGTCTATCCCGGAACAAAATAAACACGTGATTAAATAGAAAAAGGAAAATAAATAAATTCATGGGATCTTTTGTGAAGAAAGGCCAAAAAAATATGTTTCTTCCCAAATCCTTTTTGCAATCTAGGGAAGAAAGGAAATATAAATATACCTCTAAGACTCCAAAGGAGTTTGTTTGAGAAATGACTTTCTGTAATATTTAGGACAAATGAAAATTTAAGAGAAAAAAATTAAGGAAATGTCCATAAGGTGTATTTGGGAAGATAGGAAAGAGATACACGTGGTACCTGTAAACAGATAAACATAATTTTATCTGCATTTTTCGAAAAAAAATAAATGAAAAGAAATCACTTCGAAATATCTGTTGATTAGGAGTCAATATATATATATATATATATATATATATATATATATATATATATATATATATATATATATATATATATATATATATATATATATATATATATATATATATATATATATATATATATATATATATATATATATATATATATATATATATATATATATATATATATATATATATATATGAAAGTTACGAGAAGTAAATTACTAATTAGTTTCCATTGGACTATCGTTGTATAAATATGTTTGGTACAGCTAAAATAAATAAATAAAGTTCAATAATTCATTAATATCATAGTAAAGGTAAAGGAAAAAATAAATATTGCTATACTGTGTTAATATATATATATATATATATATATATATATATATATATATATATATATATATATATATATATATATATATATATATATATATATATATATATATATATTAGTGATGTATGTGACATCCGCATCCGCATGACATCCGCATCCGCAATTCACGATTTTGAAATATCCGCATCCGCAATTATTAAATGCGGATGTATAAAATATTGAAAGTTATTAATTTCTTTTTTTTTTTTTATGTAAATATTATAAAAAAATATATTTTTTATTTTATATATATATATATATATATATATATATATATATATATATATATATATATATATATATATATATATATATATATATATATATATATATATATATAATGAAATCAAAAAATTAAACGAGAAAGAACTTGTCTTCTATCCCTCCTTCACTCCCCACACATGTGGGGTAAGGTGAGCAGCATGTACAGAAATAGGATAGTTAAGTAGAAGAGCATGACGTAAGTCGAAAGGAAAGCCCCCCCCCCTACCATCCATTTGATACCCTTAGGTGAGAGTTTGTCGCAATCAAAAGAAACCCATCTTAGAGCTTCACAAGAATGCGACTGATCCTCACTCTGGTATCGCGTTAATCTAGGGTTCATCCAACATATAGCTTAAATATTTAAACTCAGATACTTGTTCCGATTGCTCACCATCTAACATGTTTTTACACTGAGGGCTCTCCTCACTCACTACCATCATCTTACTCTTATTTATATTTACTTCAGGAGATGCCCATTCTTCACTTACACTTTCTCCACTATCTGCTTCATTGTCTTCTTTTGTTGGTCTTGTAGGTACTGGGAGAGTTTCGGAGTGTGGAATTGGTCTGATTGCAGAAAGCAAATTGGAGTACACTATGTTTCTTCTCTTAAACTTTTCGATCGTAAACTCGCTATGAACATTTGTCAACAAAAGTAAAGTCGGTAATGTGATCCTTTGTTCCCTCTCATTACCGATTGGTAATACAAACAATGTACAATTATCTATACCTTTCCACCAAATTAATTATCAATTTAACAAAGCAACGTCGTCCAAACAAATTGTGGTGCGCCGGAGGTCTTCGCTAATCTCTTGCAAGTTCCATTCCTCAAAAAGTAATGTTTGTAGGCCTTGCTTTGGGCATGCGGCGAAATCTTCTTCTTATGCTAGCAAACGTGAACTCCTCGCAGATATAGGCAAAAATTGTCCCGGCTTATTTCTCAGGTCTCCTTTTGCGATTAGGCATTTTTCTAGAAGGTGATATATATATATCTATATATATATATATATATATAAGCCGTATTATATAATTAATTATATATATATATATATATATAACTATATATTATTTTATATCTTAATATATATAGTATATATATATAGGTATAATTGTGTCGTTTAACTTTTGGAAACATTTTTGATATTTATTTGGTAGTCATTCTTTCTATCTTGCGTTTGAAATTTGTCAATTTACATTTGGAGTGAAGATTGGAAGGTGACTGCTATAGTCTTATCCCTTTCCTGCGATTTGTAAAGTAGCCTAAGCCGTAAAGGGCGATAAAATGAAGTTCCGATCAATTCGAATATAAGAAAACCCTATGAGATTATTCACAACTTTGAGAGTCTAACTTTTTTTCCTAAAGACGTCAGCAATTTTTGTTTTTGTTTTTCATACTTCATTACTATTTTTATAGAATCTATGCTGTGAATTATTATCAAAATTGGCGATGCCAGAGTTCTCCTCTACTTATATATTAAAATAAAATAAATATATATTAAAATAAATTAGTTAATGATTTTAAAAGGAAAAAAGATTTTGAAATAAGAAAACAGGTATATTCACAATGGAATCGCGGAGCAGTCGGTGACACTCGTCACTTCCACTACACTCGCTACGGAACCTCTTCTATTTTGGCCAATGAACGCGCAAAATAAAAAAAAAAAAAAAAAAAAAAAAAAAAAAAAAAAAAAAAAACTATTAAGCAATATGATAAGGTGCTCTTTGTGACTTGCAACCAAGGGTCGTGCATGATGATAATAATGTAATACAAGGATTAGATGATGCGTGCAACGAAGAATGTAATTAGACAGAATGTATAAGAGTGAGCAAAATAAGCTTTGGGGGAATTTACGTTAAAATAAGAGCCAATATAAGCAGCTTAAGCAGCCAGAAATAATATACCAAGCAGATAAGTTATACAAGATTTTTATTTTCCTTGATTATATTCTATAATCAGATGAAAAGAAATAAGATTTTACGAATTTTTTTTTATGGTATTTAACTTGTTTACATTCTGGTTGTTTTTGTATAGTAATCACATATCATAAATAACGCATATAGGTATATATATATACTATATATATTTATATCTCTCATATATATATATATTATACTTATATATTATTATTATATATCCATATATATTATATAGGGTTTATTTTATATATAGTTAATACTACCTATATATATAATATATAGTATTTATATATATAGT
>JABUQX010022295.1:0-24138 GCA_015478945.1 Trachelipus rathkii
CCAAGAGGATGTTTAAACATCTAATACAAAAAAGTTACAGGTGTCAGTTTATGTAAAATAATTGTGTTCATTTCGTTATTAAAGGCGAACACATCAAATACACCGATTTTTAGGGCCGTTTCCTATTCCTCTTAGATAGGTTTTTTTAGCGACGACCACACTTGACCAGTCATCTTATTGTATTTATTGTTTACATCACGTAGACATTTCATCAGATGCTCGGCTATGCGTTTTACGAGCTGTTCGAGGATCGATCACCCCCTCTCATTATAGCTCTGGAGTATCTATAATTGTCGACGCTGCTTTTTAGCTAAATATTACGTCTGATTGATTAACAAAGGAGGCCCGGCTGACACGAAGCAAAAATCCACTAAATACCCCTCATTGCATCTTGATCCCCTGAGATGCGTTCTTTCCATTATTATTTACGAGGTTCTTCTTATATGGATTAAAGCTGCTGTTCAAGTGAGGTATGGATACGTGTACAGTTCTTAATAAATACGCATCAAGACTCAGTTGGGATCTATTCAGAGTAAGTGGACATTCGGAAAATATAATACTTTTTACATTTAGAAATGAACTACTCTTAACAACGATGCTTTAGTATTCCCTACGTAATGAGGCTATAGGAATGTATAAATCAAGGCCATACGAGGATTGTGAAACATTCTTAAGAAGGCCCTGCATGAACAAATGCTAATGAACTCTCGGGGGTATTTTTAGAAATATCTTTCACTCGTTGGTTATAATAACGCATTAGTCTTTAGGAAGGTTGATATTATTTGTCTTCCAATCATGGGTTTACATATGAGTATGACATAAGAGAAACCAAGTTGAAGGGCTGAAGAAATAAATAACTTTATATCCGTTCGGTTAAATGAATGAGATTTATTAAGTGATTACACGTACTTTCATTCGTTAACGCCTATTAACAGAAACTAAATCATTACGAGTAAGCGATGCTTGCAAATTTTTTTGTTAAGGTCTAGTACACTATGGTAACACGATTTAGAGAGACCGGGGTATTAAATATCTTTCAAAGCGTATATCTTATTGCGTCGTTTAATACCTGCAATCAGGGTAAGTGGTTAATACTTTTAACAATCACATGTCTAATATTGTAACGCCAAATATGATGCAGGCCTATTCGCTATATCGGTCGAGAATTATTTAACTTAATCGGCTTCTATCATTTCTCGAACAAAGTTGATAGGGTTCATAATGACGTTGTATAGTCTGATATTATTAGCAGGAGTGATATAGAAGCGTAATAGAAAGTATTTCCGTCTCCACTGGTTACCAAAGTAAGCTGAATAGGTTTTAATAGCGCTAAGCTTTATAAACTGTGTTAAACGATCTATTGGGTAACTTTACCATAATTGACAGACTGTCTATTTTTACCTTTCCCTTAGGATCTAACTATTCTTTTCTATTTACTCATTGATCTTAGGATCAAATGTATTTTTGTATTCTTGTTTTTATAGAATCTCCTTTTAGTTTTTTCTCCGTCTAATCACTCTAGATAGATAGATTTTAACTTGTTCTAGGGAATCTCTGATAGTTCTACTTAAAAAAACCTCTCTCGATACCACCAGCTTCATGACGTTTCTGAAATTTCATCAATTTCTGGATACTCTTACATAGTCTCGCTACTTTAAATACTGTGTCTTTTATATTCCCTTTGGATTATAGTAAAAAGGTTTTGTCTTACTCTGTCTAAGGGTTTCTAGTGTTCTATGATAGACCGATATCAAGAGTAACCTAAGTCTGTAGTATATTAATATTTGGAAAGTGTATTCATCTTCGTGACAATCCTAAGCTTCTTCTTTTATAGTGCTTTGTACTCTTCCAACTATTGCAGCTCTATTAACTGAAAATGTGTTGTAATACTGCTATGTCAATACCAGTAACTATGTCTTGAAACTCTTTACCATAAATCCTGTACACTTATTGTCATATTTGGGATTATCTGTCATCCTTATTATAATTATCTCTGACTGCGAGACAGTCTTTGATTTTTTAATTTTAAGAAACCATTAACATAAGAGTATGGGAATGATAACATGTATTGAACAAGAATAATCGATCCTCGTTGTAAGCTTTATTTTATAGAAAAAATTTGATGATTGACCTTACTTTATCAAAATGGGGGCTATAGTTTTTTCCGTTGTGAGGATAATTTGTTTCGATAGGTTTTGAAGGGTAAAGCATTCCTTCACCTTCTAAATTATTTTTTTCATGCTTTTACTAATTTATGAGAACTTTGAGCAACACTTGAAAACCCGGTCCTGTATGGTGTTTTCCGCATCAAAGTATAATTTATCGACCGCTCCTTGGCCTCCATGGAATCACATGACATTGAAAATAAAAATTTATTCCTTTATACTGAAAGGTGATATAAAAATCAACTTTTATATGAAGTATTTTATTTTTTAATTACAAAACTTATTGAACTATTTTAAATACAAGTCTAAACATAGCAGTGTTACTAAAAGATACATAGATATATACATATTTAATTCAGATAATTACAATATTTAAAAATCATAATAAACGAACTCAGATGCTAACCATCTTTGTATCTTTGTATGGATTTTTCTTAATTCGGCCGTCTGACGTAAGTGTTCACTTATTATAACTGTTATCTATCCGACGCAAATAGAATACAAGCGGGACATGCATCAGCAGTCTACGGTCAATGAAATTATTCCGATCCGCTAATCTTTGTTATTCTGATTAAACTTAGCTTGAAAAGATAATATTGAAGTTCTTTTTTAGAAAAAACTCGAAAGCCTAGACAAACAACTGGACACTTTCGTCGTAGAAGATACATAATCAAGTCAAATAATTCGACACAAGTATTGTTTCTCCATCAATAGTGATTTGACCGAGATCATCGTGGGTATCAGATTAAAATTTATATAGAGCATTACTGTTTTCTTACCCTGCTGGTAAACTTTTCCTATGAGTATGTGTCCTTAAAAAGTAGCTTCTTCTCTTTTCACCCTGGTTTGTAGTATTGTTTGTAGATCTGCATATTCTTGGGCTGATTTATAAAATCTTAAATTTCTATTTTGTATAGGCAGTTTGAGTATAAGGATATTTTTTCATGTAATGTACGTTGGAGTTAATAGTGCTGCAAGTTCCTCTCATAATTTTTTATACTGTTCAACTGCGGATCATATAAACGTCAAAGGCTGCTGCTTGAATAAAGTGGGTGTGATAAGGATTATATCCGAGCTGATGCAGTTGAAGGTCTGATTGAGGTTGTTCGAACTGTTGTTTGTTGAATGTTATTGTTGTTGTTGCGTTGTGTTGTTGTTGTGGTTGTTGTGTTGCGGTTGCTGATTGTGTTTGGTTTGTTTGTTGTTGTTGTAGAGGTAAGAGCTTCCCGTTAATATTTCAGTTCCATAATCGTTTGGGGTTAAAAACACTACCTCTTCACATGAGGGAAAGCCACTTGGTTAATCGAAAGACGTATAGAGGAAGAGTAAAGGTAGGACACATCACCTTTCTGTAAATAGCTTCTTTTTTTATTGTTAAGCTTGTCTTACAGTTAACAGCAAGTTTTTTAATGAGGTTATCATCGTGACAGAACTTTAGCATTATACTCTTCTTAAAGGAACTTGGGCTGCTAAGCTTGTACTCAGCATTGGTAAAATGTTTCATCTTCACAGATCAGATTACGTTTCTCAGCTCTTTTCAGATTATTTTCTCATAAGAGGTTAATAATCTGCTACTAGAGTACTGTCATTATGTCAGGGTTATATAGTGTTCAATCTCGGGTGGAAGATTATTAACGCAGTAACTCTACGTGTCTAGATGAAGCTCAAGAAGAAATAACATGAGGTATAGAGTACTTTTATATACTTGTTAAAATCTTTACGTTAAGTTCGTCAAATATGTTGAAAGAAAATTTTTGTGATTTACAATTTGTCAAATACAATATTAAGTTACTGGTGTTATAAGACCATACCATATAGCTTATTCTGATGAAAAGATATTCATGTGTACAATATCGTGATGTTTAAATGTAGCGGTAACTGTGAAAGTTCGGCTAGAGCCTATCAATCTTTAATCATAAAATCGGAAGGTATAATTTTATTGTCATGGTAAACATTGAGAGCTTTAATGTCATATAACCTCGTGAATCGATGACATCTTTGTAGTACTATTAAACTTTCTTGGTAACCAATGTAACAGCATATGATTTTAACAAGCTTTTGTTCGAAAATCCAACAGTCTTAAAATTTAATACAGAAGGTTTTCCCACAACGCTGTAGGGACAGAACACAAGACAAGTAAGCAGGAGCTACGGACTAATTTACACAGTCTTCTGATTGATAGCGTGATATAATGAAGTGAAGAAAGAGGTTTGCTTTTATGTGATAAATGGTTTGCATAATTGCAATATCAAGTGATCAAGACTGACAGGAGGATGGGGAAAGGGGAATGGGGAGGGTTGTTGTTGACGGATTTATGTGATTTAGGGTTTGTAACAGAATTTTTACGTTAGCACTAGTTGCTTTACAGTATGATGTGAAACCTTGTAATGTAGTAGTTATTCATACGTTGGTGTGTTAGGTTTGTTCAGTATCATTATATTCTTAGTTCAGGGCATGTTTGTTTAGCTTATGGTAAAGATGTGACGGTTGGCAATATATCTTGTTGGGGTAGTATATAGAAAACTCATTTTGTACTATGTTATTTGTTTGTATGTTGTTGTTGTGTTGTTGGTTGTTGTTTTGGCTGGTTTATTACGCTGCTTGCATCTGGCTGTCGTATGGTGTATTCTTGTTATACTGTCTTCTGAGTTGTTGAAAGAAAGAATCTCATTAACCCTATGAAGGGTTGTTTAATTCCTTACAAATCGCCAGTAAGACATTCGCTGATACTGTTACATGACTTCTCGTCTGCTCCTACGATCCTCTTGAGCTTTGTTTTGTAATCCAACGATTTGTCTTACATTGTTTACGTAAAACGAATGGGAGAAATATATATGACCTGTATTCAATGGAGGATTCCAAGTATGTATCTTTATCATATCGGTTGAAGAATATCTCAGATTATCGACAGACTTGAAAGCTGGCTAAAGGATGAGTATGCGCTCTGTGACATCGTTTTGAATGAAAATCGAGGTGGACAAGCTCGAGAGGGCATACATAGAAATAGTATGTTGGCTTTCACAGCATCTGATAAGTTAAAGTTTGAGATGTGCCAACTATTAGGAAACCTAAATGAGGCTGGCACATTCAGGCTGTACGTGTAATGGTGACTGTTAGAGCGATATTGAAAATAAACAGCTTTGCTTTTGATATGAAAAAGACGTAAAGTCCTCATCTTAAGCTGTTGCCATAACTCAGAGACATCTAATCAACGCTCATCCGTGTAATCTACGTTATTTAACTTGAAACATGTGTTTCCGCCGATAATGCAGTATACAGAAATGCATGAATAGAATATCGATCAGGACGTTTATTCAACTCATGGCGGAGCGATTGGAGTGCTGTGTTAATGGCCGAACGATAGCAGAAAGATGGTTTAGTGCCAGGCTTGATTTGTTCTACATCCTGTTCTAAGTATTTTTGAAAATAACATTTAATACAAGAAACTTGTTCAAATTTATACAGAATCCAATGTTTCGCCCGATTAGATGGAAATATCCTCAAGCTAGAACGTTATGATTGAGCTTGAATTTTGTTGTTGTATTGAAATCATAAGGTTAAGATTAGTAGTTGCTGCTTATTTATACAAAGCTTTAAGAATAAAAAGCGTTTTATACATAAATGAAGTTTTGTTTAACATTGTAATATCTATCGTGCACATTGTGTTATTATGTTCAAGTTCATGTGTTAGCTTTAAGATAATAAAAACATTACTTTCTAAATAAAAGACATCATACATGTGCTGCTTTTTTTAAGTTTCCGCTTCCTAAATATGTAGCATTTTTTTGTTAAATATACTATGTTAATGGTAAAATTTAACATGTCCGTTGGAGTATCTTTGATAAGTAACGAATGGATAATATTTTATGGGAGTCTTGACCGCGGAGGCGCGGGGCCGGTGGGCGCGCGCAGCGTCGGATGAGCAGGCGGCAGTGCCTGCGGCGCGCCGCACGCGTCGGAGGCGCGCGGTCGCACTGGTGGCGCCCTGCGGCGCGCCCACGTCATCGACAGACTGATGATGCTACTTCTTGCTATCAGAGGAGTACAACAAGCGAAACTTGATGGTGAAATATTTGATTACAGACAACCAAGCCTCTCTTATATCAGATATTTAATAACTCGGCACCGCACCCTAGCCAGCATCGGTGCAGCTGTCACCTCCTACTCTTCTGATTATTATAAGCTATTCTTTACTATCTTATTCTCTTAATCCTTTTTCTTCCCCTGGTTCTGTTTTGCCCCATGTGCCTATTTTCAGATCGGGTCCTCGGAGGGGGGGCTCTAAACACCTATCAGGACTTTACCAATATTCATCTACGGACTAAACCCATTTCAAGGACACAAAGTTTGTTATACGACGTTATTAACTCGCATGCAGTGGCTCATGCACGCGGTGTGGCAACCACAGATTCACAATATAAGTCTTCTAAAAATTACACTCTTGAATCAGCTCACAAATTTCAGCCTCTACGAACAATTAGATTTAGGTAGGGGTGGGAGACCTTTGGGGAATTAACATCGTCCATGACTAGGGTACATCCCAACCACCCCCCAAATTTTAGGAAATTACTTAATCTATTTATATAGAATTGTGAAGGAGTGATTTTATCATATGCTTACCGGTGGCGATGGACGGGTGCATGCAGTGTAAGTGCAGACTCGGAGTCGCTGAAGCAGTCGCAAAAGGGTTTATAAACAACTCGAATTGATGTCCCAAGTGGAAGTGAGAGACTAAGTAATAATAATTAAAGTTAATGCGAATGTAACGTCGCACGTTTTCTTTTGAAACGCTGAGTATGTTCGAGAAATTAAGTCATACGCGTCGAACCAACTCTTGATTAGGTCCTAATTCACCCTCTCGAAGCCGCACTAGCGTAGCGCATATCGGTCCCCCGGGCGACACCCTCTATATACCAGACAAGCTTGAAATTACAGCGTTTGAGCTTATCCATCATACTTAATTTACAAGTTCCGACTATAATTACTTCATATTTTGAGAAAAAGCTAGTGGCGGTCAACAGCTCTTCCTACTAGATCATATATATATATATTATATATATATATATATATATGATATATATATTATATATATATATTAAGTATATATATATATAATATATATATATATATAAATATATGTATAATTTTAATATATGATATATATAAATATATCATATATATTACATATATATCGATATTTATATACTATATATTTATATTTATTAGCTCAAAATAGCATATATATATATATATATATATATATATATATAATATACATATATTATCTATATATAAATTTATATAATTTATATATATATTAATATAAATATTAATTAATATAATTAATTGTATAGATCGGTATATATATTATATAATAAATTAAAACAATTAAAAAAAATTAAAATTAAAAAAAAATAAAAGTTACCAAAATAATTTTATTAATTAAAAAAAAATAAAAATAATATATAAAAAAAAAACATAATAATATATGAATATATATATATATGTAATATATAACTAGTATATTATATATATATATATATATTATATATAGAATATATATAATATAATATATAAAATATATATATAATAATTAATAAGTATATAATTATATAAGTATATATATATATATATATATATAACAGATATTAAAATATTATGTTAGCGCTACCTTAAATATAATACGTATAAATCCTTGTTACGAATTCTAAATGTTTATTTCCCATTTAGTCCTAATTGTGTTAACAATTCCTTAATACTATACAAATTTAATACCGTCATATTACAAATCTCTAATTTTATTAAAGTTCTCAACTTCTTAAAATGCTCTATTCCCGCCTTTCTTAATTAATCCCAATTTTAGTAGTTTAACCTTTTTAAATCAACTTACTGACAATCCGTCTTAGCATTATTATATTCTCAACAATTGCCTAATATATTTATAATGATTCCTGAATAGAGTTCATTAAAGTATAGGAATGGATAGTAGTCTAATACTTTATTAATGCTACTTCCTAATCAGAATATAGTTAATCACTTTAGAAATATCTAAAACACGTTGTTCCTACAATAGTATTACCACAATGCCAACTTGTTAACAGGTTTGATTTCTGAACGGCAAAATAACCTGAAATTTCACTTATTAATTTTAAACTAAAATGATTACCCAAACCCGGGGAAAATAAATCCTTTGCGTCAGTTGCTCCTAAACAGGATTTAACATTTTGGTTTTATTTAATCCAATGTCAAGTTGTTTAACCTTTCAACCTATTTATACTTTGCGTTAGGTTATTCAATACAGGATTTTTGACACTTTGTTGTTTTTATCATTGTCAACAGTTTTTTATTTTAACCTTATTTTGTATCCTTTCACAATTTCAACTTTCTTCAAGAGACGATATATATTCCTATGCATTAAAAAGTATTTATTATGTTCTTGGTTTCGTTTGTTGGTATTCGGTCACAATATATATATTGTAATATAGTTTTACTGTAGGTGCTGCCGTTCTAAAGTTACATGATGTCAGCTTTAGACACTCTGACCAAGTTAACTATATGTAGAAACATTGTTCATGTAAACATCTATCAGAAGTTCAGTGATATAGATCGGTTAGGTTATTCTAGTTTTGCTAGGAAAGGATTTTACTTAGAAGTATAAAGGGAAGGAGACACGCCTTGTCGACTTGCTCTGTTTCTCTACCTAATTTTCTGTTGCGGCCGGTGTATGCTACGCACCATCACCCACATAATATATATATAATATATTATATATATATATATATATATAATAATATATAATATATAATATATTATTATATAAATATATATTATTTAATTATATTATAATTATAAAAAAAAAAAATAAGTGCGCAATTTTTTGGACCGCAAGTATTAATTTTGGGAACTAGATTAGCTTGCTTGATCGCCTATTATTAATATTCAGTTTAAAATAGTTCTCGAATTCGCTCAATTATATTATTTATAGAAGAAGATTATTTGACAAATGTGAAAATAATTATTAGATTGTGGGAGAAGTATATAATTAATTTAGCTATCAGTAGGATTGATATTATTATTTCGTGAATTTCTATTGTAAGTACTGCCAAGTGTATAAGAAGGCGGGCTTATTGCTCTGTAATATCGATTTAAGCTATGTGATTGGGATATCTTTTAATGTAGTTAACGTAAAACTCTGCTTTTATCTGGATTGAATGTTGCAAACCTGCACAGTTTGAATTAGACTAACTCATTGAAGTTGGGAACCTGATATTTCAGGCAGAGTTGTGAGGTTTGAGTAAAGATGACCCTAGATAACAGGAAACTATTATTGATACATCGAACCGCGTGTGCCTCATCGATAAATATTCGACACGTTTTGGTGGCCTTGTCCGAGAAGAATAAAAACCTTTTTAAAACAAAATATAAAGAATTCTTCATCACACTTGCGAATTTGGATTTCTTCACTCTCCTTTTCATTTTCACGGCTATTCTCCTTGTCGACATTAATGAACTAGAACGAACTAGCGCAATCTTTCAGATGATCGCAGATAGGCTCTAACAAAAGGAGTAAATTATAAGTTTCATAAAAGAGAGATGCCTATAAAAAAAAGAAGGCTGCTGAAGCTGAAAGGAATGCTCACTTAAGAGGAGATGAAGCTCAACCAAGAAAGAGAACTGCAGGATGATCACACTCAAAAGATAAAAGCGGCAATTATTAATAAACAATTGAAAAGCCGAACCACACGAAACTCGAATTAAATGAATCACGACTGTCCAATCAGTCTCAATCGGTGCGTCAATTTAGACACCTGTTGCCAACTAGGATTTAGCTGTTCATAAGTAGAGAGTGCAGGGGACTTCTCAGATGTAACGACAGTCTTTCTGCGCGGATAGATTTTTCCAAGAAAGTTGCAGAACTTTTGCAAAGGCAAGACTTAAGCTTTCTAATGGCATACTGGTAGAACGAATAAAAAACATAATACTTAACGCAATATCACACAAGTTGTGGAATATGCAGAGGCGGCCACGATTCCAGCGCTTGTTATTCTGTCCAAAATGGAAACAACAGATTTCGACGTAATCGGCACTATTGATAATAAGTTTAACCGCGATAACAAGACAGAGAAGAGAAGATGGCACGCCCCAAGGAAAGAATTACACAATGCTGCCGTTACAATTGATATTAACAAAGGGGATTCAATGCAGCGGCATGTAAATTGGAAAGACATGATGTGTGACGTGAGAAAAATGGTAAAGGACGGTCATGTGCGACTCAATGGAAATTAATCCCCCGTTATAGTCCAGTTCCATGTGATCGATTTCAAACGTTACAGACATTCCCATCATCGCCTGTAGAATGTTCTATAAAGCCATTGTACGGTATCAGTACTTCGTGATACAGAGTGTAATGGCGTACTTGCGAAAAGAAGTTTGTAAAAACCATCATTCACAGGCCAAGATTAGAATAATGGCTCTAAATTTGGTAACACCCTTGGACAGGCCTGGAAGCAAAGATTTGGATCGCACTCCTTTATACGGGTGACGTCGAAGCTTAATGTCTGAAAGATGCGTTATATATTAGACATTGGGAAATATCCCACGGTCGCGCTAGGCCGTCCGAGACAATAATGTTCGAATGATGATAAATATTAATACCGAAAGGACACTTCCATTGTCGAATTAATGTGAAGCAAGAAAATCTCGGAAAATAAAATGATAACGATGATACCTGACGAAGACACATCATTGTCGAAGTTACTTGTTGAACAGAAAATGCTACTCGAAATAAAATGAATAAATTAATACCGAGTGACACATCCATTATCGAAGATACTTATGAGCTGAAATGCTATTGAAAAAAAATGAAGATTATCGAAAAGACGATAGTCTCTAGCTGTAGTAACTATCTGAAATGCGATTTGAAAAAAATATGATAAAATTGATGTCGGCAAAGACACATCCGTCGCAGAAGACTACTGAAACTGAAACTGCTACATAAGGATGTAAGACTGGAAAAATTTGAATTGGAAATACTCCTTCAAATTCAAAGAATACCCTCAATTCAAGGTGTGTTGAGCCAATGTTCAATCCAAAAGCTGAGGGACAGCGTGATTGCTGAGGGGTATAGTAGATTAGATGAGAGTGTCAGTTAACAGCATGGAAAGAGATATGAAGAAAGTCGAAAGAAAGAAAGTATCAACTGAGTGCCATCGTGATGATCAGTTGACCTATCCTTTGGGAAGTATTAACCGCTGAAAAAGGATAGCAATAGAAGTGTACCTGAAAGGAAATAAAGAGAAAGCGTAGAAGAACTGTCAAATCATGCAAGAGAATGGTATAGAGGTAGTAGACTGCTAGAAACTACTCAATGATGACTTTTTCTTCTCCTCTCAGCTCAAGACTCGTGCAGTGGAAAAAGGTCATGAACATCTCTGTAAGCTAAACCAGGAGGAAGTTGCAGGACTGCTCCTACTCCCTTTCGACCAACAGGGCTCCGCCGGTCAGTTCATTCAGAGGATATCCACATCTCACGAGCAGAAGATGCAAAGGATTATGCACCAAAAAAATTTAGGACGTTTAGCCAGCCAAAGTCCAGATCAATAGCGCCTAGCGGATTCTTTTCTTCGGATGGCCAACAATGCATAGAGGAATGATCAAAGGCGGTTTGGAGAAGAACTGTGAAATTGGAAAACTCCAAAACTTCGTGAAACAAAAGAGATGGAACTTGAATGATTTCCTTTGCTGTCGGAAAAGGTCAAGTGGAAGGCCACAAATTGAATCAAATAGAGCAACGATTCCGATAACCGAAGGACGATAGGAAACCCTTCAGTGTGGATGAAACGATGCTAACGTTAATCCGATAGGAAAGATTTATTTCTAGCCACAGGCAAAGGTATCCTGACTTTTTAGACGAAGAAGACACGCATTTCTTCTAGGAGGGCTTGTGTCAAGTTATACCTTGCCTGAGGGCCATAATTCTGCATTTGAGATCCGAGTCTATTTAATTAATTTTGGAAAACTATTTAGCTTTAAGCTTTGGATTTCGCTATTTATTATTTAAGTCTAGAAGTATCTCATTCGCTCAATTTTATTATTTATAAAGAAGATTTATTTTGACAAATTGTGAAATATAAATTTACTTAGCTTGTAGAGATAGGTATATAATTATTATAGAATATAATTATAGAATGATATAATTATTTTCGCTAATTTCTATATGTAAGTAACTGCCAAATATATAAAAAGGCAGAGTTTATATATATATCAGGGCTTTTTTGCTTTTGTATTATCGATCTCAAGCTGTGATTGAATATCTTATGGTTATTGTGAGTAAACCCTGCTTTTCTATCTGGATTGATGTGCAAACTGCACGCTTTGAACATTAAATAATGTCATTTGCAGTTAGACCTGATATTTCGAGCGAAAGTTGTGAAGGTTTTGATAAGGTATTAACCCCTAGACAACAGAAACCAGAATTTTTGATCGTGTACCCCTAGAAGAAAATGATTAAAAGTTGTACCCTATCGGCTAATAGCCTATGATTAATATCTATATACATAATATATATAAATAAATATAATTATACATATGATAGAATTTTTATATAACACATTAAATCATCATGATAAACTTAAAAGACCATTGTATCAAGAGAAAAAGAAAAGGAAAAAAAGAAAGAACCAAGTACTAACGTGAAAGACAATAATTCTCGCAAATAATCTGGAGCCACTCATCTTGGCTACTCCCAAGATCAAGGGTACCTCCCTGGGTACGCGTACACTGTTGGAGACCTGCCCTAGACAACAGAACCATTTATTGATACTGAACCCGCGTGCCCATCGATAAATGATCTCGACATATATGTATATTAATATATATATACTATAATATATATCAATTATAATATTATATACTATATATATATATATTATAATAATAATATTATTATATATATAGTAATATCTTATATCAATGTATTTAGATATTATATAGTATATAAATATATATACTTATATATAAGTATAAATCTATATATATATTTGAATGTATACATTCATATTCGCAGTGTATATCTATTATTATACCTCTAATCAATTAGAATTTAGAACTTTAATAATAAAAATTTCATTAAAATTTTCAATATATATAATACTACATACGGTACCTTTAGTTGTGGCAAATATTATTATATCTATATCAAAGGCTCATATATATTTAATGTATATATATATATATATACGTATTTATAGTATATACTTAGTATATATTAAGATAGCCTTTCATATACGGCTATACTATATAAATATAACTATATATATATAATATATAATATTATAATATATAATATATTATATAAGTTATAGCATACATTATAATAATATAAATATTACTATTCTAAAAAGGTCAATATTTAAACATTAAAAAGTAGTAAATGCGCTTGTATAAGGTACACACTCATATTATATTAATATTAACTATTTATAATATATACTATTATTACTGATACTATTTTATCTCATTATTATCTTCGTAAGGCTATATACCTACCTACGTATATTATTATTAGCGCCTAACCATTGAAATAAAATTTCAAAAGGGAAATTGATCAAGTTTAAAAATCTTTTCAACAGACTTTATAGTTATATATACTATATAGTATTAAAAACTATACTACTTAATATATATATATAATTATAGTAATGTATATACTATTATAGTAGGAGTATAGTACTCTAACCTAATAATATATATCATACATATATATAGTATAATATATATTATATATACTTGATACTATAATATATTATTATATAGTACTATATAACTATATATATAATATAATATATTATATATATATATACGTATAGATTATACGTTATACTACTATTACTATTATAATATTAAATATATTACCTATATACTACTCATATATATAGTTTATATATTATAATTAAATTAGTATATTAATATATATATTATATATAATTAAGTAACTATGAATAATATATATACTATAGTATTATTATATATAATATATATATAAGTAGCATATACTATATATATATATATATATTCTGTCTTGATGAGGAATCCTGAATAAAATTTTGGCGCAATCGGCGGAAAGTTATACATAATCCTAGTCCCCTAGATACACAGACGTAGTCACCATTATTAACGTATTAGTACTATATACTCAATATATTATTATATATAATTAATAAGTAATAGTATAATAGCTATATATATATATATAATTATATATTAGTATATATAATAATAACATATATATACTACTATATATTAAATATATACAATATATATTAACCATATATTATTATAATCATTATATATATAATTATATACTAAATATATATTAGTATTATATAATATAAATGTATATATATATATATATAGCTTATATATCATAATATATATATATTAACTAATCATAATAACCTATAATGTATATATATGTAGTATTATACTTAGCTTATACTTCTACCTAACCTGATATTAGAATATATACTATATAATATATATATAGATAGATTAATCACATTATAACAAAATGAATATACCAAAAACGTACTTGCCTCAGAATCTGATATGACCCTAGTGGAATTCGCCGTAGTGATTCTGCCAGACTTGAACGATGGAAGACTCTTCATTTGACATTTTTATATCATGACAGTCTCGTATCATTCGACATTATTCTACAAGGGAATATCATCATATCAACATCGAATCATTCAACATTATTTTGTTTTTAGATAATAAACTTCCTATTTCTTAAACTTTACTCTGGATTCATCTAAGTCAGATATGCGGTAACTATTAGAAAATCAACTCCACATTTATCCCTTTTAAAAAAAACTGTCCAAAACATAAAAATTGGCAGAAAAGGTTAATATATCGCACGCACATCGAACAAAAACACTAAGCTACTACTTACGATATACAGTCGATAATAAATGGTTTTCTTTATCTGCTCCCATTGCAATTCCCCATGTTGAGGGGAGTTGACATTCCCAAAAATTTTTATTTAAAAATTTCGCACAATTAATTTTCTGTATTTTAAATAAAATCTTACTTTTCAATGTTAAATTCCGCGACAACCATACGTTACTCGTGAATAACATAATGAAAAACATTTCTTTCATTTTTTAATTTTGCTTTGAATCTTATTGAAATTTGGGCATCTTGGAAATTATGCTAATTTGGCAACCCTGAAAGAAAATATCACAAGAAAAAAAAATCACATAAATATCCTTAGTTTTTTTTTTTTTTCTTTTTTTTTTTTTTTAATATAAGAAAAACGAGGAATAACGCATATTAAACGAACAACTCTGAAATGCGTTTTTTCGCTCTCAACGGAGCGACAAAGAAGTATCTGCACTGAACGTTTTCCATAAGGTTTTTGCACGTAGTGTTTTCGTCGTGAGTTAACTTCGGCACGTGCATTCTATGTTTACCCGAATGTTAAACTATTCAGAAAGGCCAAGTTACCCAGCAAGCCTCATTAACTGACTAGCGAAATTTCTTTATTAGTTACGCTCCCCGCCCTAGATTAAAATGAGAATCAAACCGGTCATCTAAAGTAGAAACTACTTATTGTAGCAAATGATTAGAAGAAGAAACATGAAATAATAGAAGAATTAAGAGTCTCAAGATCGGCAGCTATATTATGGCAAAGGATAATTTTTTAAAAAATATCTTGTTCCCGCTTAAGTTAAGCAAGCCAATAAAGCGATTCAGCTCAAATTGATATACGATATTATAATAATACATCATCTATATATATATAATTATAATAGCAATATTGAAATAGTATAGTTATATTATATACACTATATAGTATATATATAATATGATATTATATATAATATATATATAAACATGCAATATGAATATAGATATGCTTTATTGATAATACAATATATATTCTACCTGAACTTTTGAAGTACTTTAAGGCATGCAGAACTATATATGGACTAATATGTACATATATGTAATAGTATATATAGTATATAAGTACATATATGTATACTATAGTAATAGGATATTTGTAGGGTTCATATATACCTACATTAATAGGTATGAATATACTATACTTACGTACTTAATCATATATATACCGACTATATTATATATATATAATACTAACTATACTACGTAGACTATATGTAATAGTAGTAGAATACTATATAATATAATATAAATTGCAATAATATACTATATATATATATATATACTCGTATTATATATATATATATATATATAAGATATAGTATATCATATTATATATACTTATATACGTATAGCTATAGTATTACAATATATATAAGTATATACGTAAAACATATGTTTTTAATTTAATTTGTATTAGGTGCTGCTCATATAATAGTCGAAAAAATATAAAATAATTAAATACGTGAAAATATTGAAATATTTTTATTATATTAAATTATTAAAGAATATTAATAATTTTATACTTGAAAATATTAAATTTTAATTTATTAATTTAATAAATGAATTAATAAGTAAAAAGGGAAACAATCCAATTTCAATGCATTTATTTTAAGTATTTTAAATCTGTATTAACAGTATGAATTCGTGTGAATAAGTTAATGAATCAATTAACTAAATATTCAATAATAATAATCAAATAAATAATAATAATAATAATAATAATAACTAATAATAATAATACATATAATAATTAATATAATAATATATAATAATAATAATAAAATAATAATAGATTAATAATAATAACAATAGATAATTAATTAATTATCCAAATAAAGTATAATAATAATCAATAATAAATATAATAATGAAGAATAATAATAATAATAATAATAATAATACATAATAATAAATAATAATTAATAATAATATAGTAATAATAATAAATAAAAATAATATTAAAAATGAATAACTAAGATATTAATAATAATAATAAATAATATAAAATAATATATAATGAACAAATAAAATAAGAAATCCAATGCAAAAATAATAATAATAGCATAATAATAAATAATAATAGATAATAAAAAATAATAATAATAATAATAACTAGAAAAAATAAAAATAGTATAATAGTAATATTAACTTACAAAAAATAAAATAAATATAAATAATATATAATAATAATATTAATATAGATCTAATGAATAATAATAATAATAATAATAATATAAGTTGAATTAATAATAATAATTATAATGAATAATAATAAATAATAAAAAAAATAATAAAAATAATCAATATTAATAATACTCACCAGCTAAAATAAAAATAAGAAAATAATATAATAATAATTAAAATAATAATAATAATAAATAATCAATAATAATAATGAATAAATAATAATAATAATAATAATATATAATAATATAATAATATACTTTTGTATATTAAGAGGGACATAAAAATACAGGATATAATGATAACGAATAGATGATACAATGGATAATATAAAATAATAATAAATAATAAATAGAGATTAATATAATAAAATAATAATAGAAAAGATACATAATAATAAATAATAATAATATAATACGAATAGATAATAATAATTAATAATAATTAATAATGAATAATCACATAAATAATAATTCAAATAATAATAATAATAATAATAATAATAATAATAATAATAATAATAATAATAATAATAATAATAATAATAATAATAATAATAATAATAATAATAATAATAATAATAATAATAATATGAATAATAAATAATAAATATATAATATAATAATAATAATCATAATAATATAATAATAATAATACATAATAATAATAATAAAAATATAATAATATATAATGAATAATGAATAATATAATAAAAATATACATAATTATCGCTCCCTCCTTTCGTTTCATACTAGACGTTGTTTTCCTCTCTTCGGCTTTCCGATTAAATTCTTCTGATCTGAAGGGATTTTCCGGTTCTGGGGTCACCTCAACCTTGTGAAGTTCAATCTTTAAAAGCTGAACTTTTTCCATCTCCCTCTCAAAAAACCACGTCCCAACTTCCTATACTTCCTTGGCCGGGACTCCTCACCGTCACTCACCTGTTCCAACTAACAAATATATTCTTCGGTCCTGAACGTGTAAACAAGCTTAACATCCTTCAGTTGGATAACATCACATCACAATCGGTTGCCTAAAGTGGACCCCAAAAAAGCGTGGGAGTATCTGTTGCAGGATGCGGGATAGTTTTCTTCCTTCCAATTATTTATAAGGTCTTATCCGCCCTTGCAATCGAACGTAAATGTAATTCCACATTTGGGGGGGGGGCTCCAGTTCACCCTTTCTTTTGGAGTATGAGTTAAGTACTAAAGCTATAAAGATTATAAATTTCTGTCCCGATACCTTCGCTGACCCTCTAATCTCTGGGCCGGGAAAAAGATTTTTTTGGGGGGTTTCCAGAAGGTTTGAAATGATCGGTAGAACATATAAGGTATTACACTTCACGGCAGGTGCCTCGGTGGGAGTTGACCTCTCGTATTCCACCCACCCACTGCGTATGCGCGCTAGCACGCACAAGGGGTGCCCTGCTTTCTCAGGAATTCTGTGTGAATATTGGCGAACTCCGAGGTCGTCGTTCGATGTGGTGCTCACTTTCTCTCGGCCATGCCACCTCTCTTACAGTGGAGCTCCTTCTGCCTCATCTGTTTTTTTCTCGGTGGCATCTAAATGCTCCCCTCTCTTGAAGTCTTCCGATTCTGCTGCCACCAGTCAGTGATTTGCTAATAGACTTGAATTGGGTGACATTTTCCAATTTTTATGTGTTTTTTCTTTTTGCTCGTCCATTTGAAAAGAACTACTTGCCGTGAGTGGTAGTTACCACCTGATTTAATATAAATAATATATATAATATATACTATAATTATATCATAGTATAAATATATATAGTATATAATATATACTATATATATCATATATAGGATATTATAATATATATATATATATATATATATATATTATATATATAATACGTGAGTATATTAAGGTATTAGATTAACGTAGTTTCATATTCTAAATGGCCAAATGCCATTCAATCCATGCATGTTTTGTGTGACATGAAGCAATGAATAGAAAAAACATTGGACAATTTGTAAACAGCCTTTCCAATCGATCATTTTCATTTTCTTATTTTCATTTATTCTTTCCCCCCACAGTTATTTTAAATTCATCCAGCGTTAATAATGTCAGGTTTTTCTTACTCTTTGCCCACCCTGGGTTCATTCTAGTCGAGACGCGATGGTTACAAAAACGTAAACAAATACGCGAAGAATATAACGAAGTTTATAAAACTAATAAATTCTCGATTTAATTATGACTGTTAATAATATTAAAACCCACTCAAATTATTACTCTATTATCTACCATCAGAGATTAGGCAATTTCGTCTCTCGGCCGCACTCGCTCTTGGGCGGTCGCGTCTATAGCACTGCAAGCCGAGTTATCGTATCGTAGTGAACGTGAATGAATGCAAGAAAGTTTCTCCTGCGTAATTATTTGGCACTGTGATAAAAAGAAAAAAGGCATCATGAGAAAAGGCTTGCACATAACAGCAAAGGCCCACATCTGATTTCTATTCCAGTTGCTCCACCAACCAGGGAATACTCACCTTATCCGCCGCCATGTATACTCGCTGCAGACCCGGTTAACTTTACTCATGAAATATAATATTCGGATACATGGCGTGGAAAACAACCACTAACAACGAAACTCAAGCAAGTAGAGGATTGCGCGACCTACCTGACATAGATCATAAAGTTCCGATGGCTGTGCGTCAATGAATTTATGATGTTCGTCAGCTACTGCGCCAATACCGATAGACACTACGCTATTCTATCAGGAGGAGGAGAAGATTGACAATAAATTGTAAAAATGGTAAAAATCAAGACAATTAAAGTCTTATAAATGTTATTTAATGGGAGTTGATCTTTTCGAGTATTTAGCATGCTAAGCCTATGAAGAACATATACTCACTAAAAACCAAACAATTCTCTAGCGTGAAGACGTGGTGTAACGGGGTGGTTTATGAGAATACGACGTGGGCTACTTATAAACAATGTAACACCTATCAAGGAAAGTTTAACGGCGGAGGGAAAAAATAAGTTGGAAGAGAGCATGTGCTGAACTGAATGCAGAACTCTTAAAACTCAAATGCGCAACCCTTTCTACAATCAATTGTGATATTATCATTTTATGTTTCAATTTACCTTTTAAAAATTTAACTTCGACATGATTCATGTATATCATTACGTTCTAGGACAAATATTTTAGTATTGAGTAAAATAAAAGTGGAACCATTTGAGGTTGGCTGTTGTATACATCGATATTTTAATTTCTATGGTTTGTGGAGTTAGGAAGTTATAATCGATGGGGAGTTACTGAATCAGATATAAAGCCCAGACTCAGACTGGTTTACTGTCCAATACGTGACTATTTTCCTACCTTCTCAACTAATGACCCTCTTCTCTGTCACTAATCACCGTCACTTAATCCACCAACCTCTATTCATCGCTCCTTCGTCAACTTGTCAAAGGCGTCCCACTATACTTCAAATAACCATTGCAAGGAAAACGACTTCGGAACAACTAACCTCTCTCCTTTCTCCTATTTCTAACTAGGCAGAAAAACATAGTTATTTTCAATGCCTCAAAAACTCAGTTTATTTATCTCTTTAATCGACAAAAATTTTCACTCAACAATAAGGTCTCCTTTGAAAGAAAGCACACAGCTCAATCCTTCCCCTTTCCTTAAGGTTCTTGGCATTTTCTTTCCTCGTGATCTTTCTTGGGAAGAATCACGTCATCTGTTTGTTTGGGAAGAATCACGTGATCCTTCTTGGATGGATCACGTGATTTTCATCAAAGTTTTCGCCATTTATATAGCGAAGGGAGCCTGATAATGCAGGAAGTATCTTCTTAAATTCCTTATGTTCAGCACTAAGATTCACTGGATATTTCTGCAATGGATCACGTGATCATTATTTTGGTAAGAATCCGACGTGACCTTTTCTCTGGATGGATCGCTGATTTTTTGGGAACGAATCATGTGAATATTTGCTTAAAATGATCAAGTGATATTTTACTTAAGAGCCACGTGATCTTTCTGGTAGGAGAAGGCCAAAAGAAGTCACGAGACCCTTCTTGGAAGAAACACTTGATTTCTTTAATGATCACGTGATCATTTCTTTCACGAAACAAGCTTCTAAGAAGTTCCATAGAAGCTTTGAGACGTCTTCAGAGTTCCTTCTCACCGACCCAGCTGCGTGATTATGGCTATAGCGGGCGCTTATTCGCTCTTATATGGGAGTTTTACACGTGCATATCTGGGAGCGTTGCACCCGCACATTAACCTTTTTGAATGATGCAATAAGAAAAACTGTTCCCATTATTAAACTCTCCTACTTTCACTGAACGTTCTCCAATCCCTCCATTTCCGTATGGTTGAAGCTCATACCTCCCCGTCCTTACATCACCCTCCTTACATCACGCTCCTTACATCACCCTCCTTACAGTTCACCTTCCTTTGCCTATCCTCCTCCTATACACTATTGCTAACAAGAGACGACTTTCCAATCGATGATTCCTTCTCTGAGAGAGTCGTACACTCAGGACAGGGGAATATTATAATATATATATATATATATATACTACTATATAATATTATATATATTATATAGTATTAATATAGATATATTAATATATATAATATATATATAATATATATTATATATATATATGGATATATATTTATATATATTATATATTATATATATATTAGTATATTATATATAGGTATATCATAATATTTATATATGCTATATAAATATTTATATATATATATACTTATATACTATATATATATGATATTTCATATAATAAATACGATGTATATATATATATATAGGCTAGTAATATTATTATATAGTATATATATATATAATATTTATATAGTATATTATGAGACTATATACTTAATATCATAGTTTATTTAGTATATACTATATATATTATACTATATATTATTATCATATATATATAACTACATATATTTAAATATTATATTATATATACAATATATATATTATTATATATATATTATATATCTATATATATATATATAATTATTATATATATAATATATATATAGCTAGTTATATATATATATAGTTAGATTGATTTGAAATAAAAAGATTAGTAAGAAGCCTCGATGGTCATATCGAGACTGTCCCAGTCAAGCCAATAGAATCGATCAGCACAACAATCATGTAAATGCAAATAGTCTACAAAGCACCCTAGGTTGGTTAAAAACTTACATAGTACACGCAACAGTTAAAACCATGCCATGCAAAAGTAAAACATCAACAAGACAGAGCATGGGTCAATTCACTTACATATAAAAAGTCAAAAAGAAAGAAAAAAAATAAGATATAAGATTAAAAGTTTTGAGAAAAATACCAAAACTTTTAATTAAACTTTAGTAGAAAAGTGACTACGTAAAATTGAATAAATAATGTAACTAAAACCCGCCCAATTTCGGCTTTAGTCAAATATAATCTATACGATCGCCGAGCCAGTCAATACTTACCTATCAAATCCTTTTCCTAGTTGTTACACATGAGTCACTAACAACCTTGTGGTGTTTTGAACAGAGGGTAAGTATGTTATGAATATTAGTTCAGGTGCCTGTGAGGGAAACAGGTCAGTCAGGCAGTCGCGAGTTCAAGGGAATTCAAGGTATGTAAAGAGAGTCTTTTTTTGTTTGTATCATATTGTATATATTGTTTGTATTATGCTTATTCTTATGTTTGATTGTGGAATGAAGGGTGTATAATTGCTAGTGGTGGCTGTTCTGACGACATCAGTATATCCCTTCAGTATTAATTACCTTCCGTTCCCATTTTTTTGTTTGCGCGGCATTCACCACTTTTCCTTTTTTTATTTGAATGTCAATGAAAATCGGTTTTGGATTTTCTTATTTTTGTGATTTACATCTATGTTATTCTTTCCCTCGTGCAGATATTATTATTAGTGTATTATTTTCTTATATCTAATGTTTTCTCACTTCTGATTCGAATTGGTTTTTCTTTAATTTCAATTTGTGTTTGTCATTTTTTTCCTTTTTTTTTTCTTTGCCTATCATCTTTCCCTTTTACTTTTTAATAATTTTTCATCTTTTTACTTTCCTTTATTATTTTCAGTAAATGAAAAGTTAACTCTTTTATAGAATTAAATTTTACATCAGGCAAATTAGAATTGTTAAAAATGCGTAACTTTATATACGAGTATCCTATTTTTATTTTTAAATTGACCACTCATAGGCCTTTATATTAATAATTTATTGTTATTATTATTATTATTATTATTATTATTATTATTATTATTGTTATAATTATTATTATTATTATTATTATTATTATTATTATATTATTAATTATTGGGAAATTATTCATTATTATGTATTGATTAGTTATTATTAGTTCTTATTTTTATTATTTTATATTATGTTGATAGATTGATGTTTATATTAGTTTTGCTTATGAGTATGCTATGGGCGGTGGTTGTTCCTGTTTTCTTTTGCCAGTTGACCGGAAAGAAAGGGAAAAAAGCTGGATGAAATACCATTCAGTTAGTTTTTCTGGGGCTGAACTGAGTGTCCAAGGGGACGATTCCTTAGTGCCAGGAACTATTCCTAGAAAGAGGATTCCTTCTTTTTTTCTGAGTTATCCCCGAGAAGGGTGGGTAATCATTCATTTTACTACTCCTGAGTGTTTTTCTGGAGTTTGGGAAAACAAAAGTCACCAAGAAAAGGAGAGCAGGGGATCAGTTTTTTTACTGCTCAATGTCCCAAAGGTTACTTGGTCTCCCAAGAGGGAGGATTACTAAAATCCTCCAAATGTAACAGTGAGGAATAATTGGTCAAGGGTGTA
>JABUQX010022296.1:0-5000 GCA_015478945.1 Trachelipus rathkii
CAATAGATGAAGATGCATAATTACCACATTCTTGAAGATAAATAATAACAAGAGGTGAAGAGAGCAATAAACATGGAAGTGTTGAAGCGATACTGTTGTTATGGGGGGAACAATGGAACATGAGCGAAGTGAGTCAATCTGAGGAGATCAGAGATTCAGACAGCTGGGAGATATGTTGTTGAGTCGAGCAGTGATTGCGAAAGACCAGAAAGAGACGAGTGAGTACAATATAGCGAGACAGTGAGGATGAGCGTGGGTGTGTAAATCTAAGTGAATGAATAAAGTGGGACACGTACCAGACTGAGATGGTGGGGACTCCGAGTAGGAGCAGGAGAGAGTAGTTGCCAGCAGGAGTGAGTAGAAGACCGAGGAAGTGAGACCGAGGGAAAGCCACCCGCGGAAGAGGTGGAGTAGACACCCGTTAGAGGATTGCATTTGAGGATACACCAATTGCCTGAATGGTATTCGACTTGATGGTGGATGAATCGTGAATGGAATAGAACATAGATGGAAGATGAGTTGCCCACTGACAGGCTCGTAATCCTGACTGGGAGAGGATGTAAGATAATATATATGAGATCAGATATATATATAGTAAATATATATATAATTTAATGTTATTATATATATATTATATAGATAGATATATAATATATATATAATATATATATAATAGTATATATATAATATATTATATATATAATAGTTCGGATATATATATAGCTGATTATAATATTGATATATATATTATAAATATATATATATATATTATATATTATATATATAGTAGTGTAATGTATTATATATGTCATATCTATGTTAGTGATTATACTAAGTATTAATTATATAATATAAATAAATAATATATATTATATATATATAGTATATATATTATTATATATATATAATATATATAATATATAATTATATATTAATATATATATGAATATATTACTATATTATTATAATTATTATTGTCCCATCTATAATATATTATATATTAATATATATATATAATATATATATATATATATATATATAATAATATTATATATATATATATATAATATATATATTATATATAATATATAATTTTAATAACAACTTCAAAGAGTAAACATCCGATCCTCATCTTCGATATATCTGTAAAACTCTAAAAACTTAACTTTCCGCTATCCGCATCCGCAAACACTCAAATTTTGACATCTCGGTCCATCCACTAATATATATATATTATTATAATATATATATATATATATTATATATTATATATTATAATTATAATATAAATATATATATATATATATATATATATATATATATATTATATATATACAATATATATGTATATATATAAATAATAATATATATATATAATATATATATTATATAGTAAATATAATATATATATTAATTATATATAAATATATAGTATATATATATAGTATATACTTATATAATATATATATAATTATTATATTATATAATTATTATTATATTAATATTATTAATTATATATTACTATATAATATATTATATATATATATATTATATTATATATAGAATATATATATATTATATATATATATATATATAATATATATATATATATATATATATATATATATATATTATAATATATTATATAGTATATAATATATTATAGATATTATTATATATATATATATATAAATTATATAATTTTACTATATAGTATAATATAATATATATATATTTATATTAATAGATATATATATATATAATATAAATTATATTTTATATTATAATATATTATATTATGATATATAATATAGTATATATAGTATTATATATATATATGATATAGTAATATAATATATATATATATAAATATATAATATATTATAATACTATATATATACATATTAATATATATATAAATATCCATAATATATATTAGATATATATATATATATATTATATATATATATAATAATATATATATATATATAATATAATACATATATATATATATAATATGTATATGATACTATATTATATATATATTATATATATATTTATATTAATATATATATAAATATTATAATATATATTATATATATATATATTTAATATATTATATAATATATATATATATATATATAAGTATATATATTATATATATTAAAATATATATATATATATATATATATATATAATATATATTATTATTATATATATATGATATATATACATATTATATATATATATACATTTAATTTATATTATGATATATATATATATATATATATAATATATATATATAATATATTGTATACTATATATATAAATTATAATATATATATATTATATATATATATATATATATATAATATATTACATATAATATATATATAATATTATATATATAGTAATAATATATATATAATATTATAGTATATATATAATATATATATAATATTATATATATAAGATATATTATATATTATATATATATTATATAGTATATTATATTATAATATAATATAATATATGTAATATATATATTATTATTATATAAGTATAGTATAATATATATATATTTAATATATTATATATATATAATATAATATATAAAATATTATAATATATATTATATTATATATAATAGGTAATTATTCTAGATTTGAATCAGTGCATATTTTCTGAAAAAATTTTCGTTCAAAAAAATTTCTAAGTTCAGGAAAAGTTAAGTTAAGTAAAGGTTTTTAAGAAGAAATTTCTTTAGTGGCAAGCTTGGAATTTATGTCCAGAGACTTACACTAAACAATTTTTCTAAAAACTTAACTTAACTTTTCTGAACTTAGAAATTTTTTGAAATAGACAATTTTTTCATGAAATATTCAAATAAATTCGTGAGAAATATATACATTATATATATATATATTAATTATAATATATATATATATATATAATATTATATCAGTATATAGTATATAATAATATTATATAGTAGTATAATATAAATATATAATAATTAGTAGTAACATAAAATGCATTTCACCAATCACAGAGCAATATTTTATGACGGTTACTTAAGCTCCTTCCCTTTGTTTGTTGTTTGGTCTTGGAATGTTTGTACACACACACACATTGACATCCATGATTGACGTCATCTGTATCTTGTAATAGCGCTATACTTGCTTTTATTGGCTTTTAAGTTCATATTTTGAACTAAACTAAAGTGCCCGATGCTTACTCCCTGCTAATACTTGCTCATTTATAATTCCGCTGTGCGGTCAGTTTGCATCTTGCCTTCTTCAACCTTTGCTTTTTGAGCTTCGTATACATATCTTTATTCTTTTTTCTCCTCTTTTCTCCAATTTTTTAAAAAATATAATTAATTAAAAATATTAAATATATATAATATATATATATATATTATATATATATATATATTATATATTATATATATATATATATATAATATATATATATATATATATATATATTATGCTCTCTCTAATTAATAGGGGATAGAAACATCTGATTTCTTTCAAACTTGGCCAACATATAGCTGGTAGTGTCAGCTTTCCTGCTTTAGTGTGTCATGCAGTTACACCCATCATACGTGGGGAACTGATTCCCCCTAAACTTGGACATGTCATACGCAATGTGGAAAATAAGCTTCCGACATGTTTTAGCGATGGAATTAGAGTCTTAGATGATCAATACTGCTGATGCACGGTAGCGGCTCCGATACGTGTTCGAACCAAACCTTGAAATATCTGTATATCAAACTTATAATAAACCTATAAGGTGCCTTTACCTACGTTTTTAAACCCGTAGAACTCTATTTTATGGGTATCTGAGAGACCCTCATGGTGGGGCTCCCGAAGAAAAAAGAAGAAATAAAGTACAGATTACATAGCAAACGAAAGAGGTCCGGAGTCTAGGCGTAAGGAATTGCCATTTGATTGGTGGTATTGGGGTGGTGATCGGTGATTAGATCTTTAAGATTGTTAGGGTGTTGTGGCATATATGTGCTTGGTGCGTTAGATATCTTTAGAGATTGGGTGTTGCTTGCGATTGTGTGTCGTTGATGAATTTATTTAATCAAAACTTAGTAAGAGCTGCTGCTGATCGAATACGTTGTCTTAAATTCCTTTAACAATGGTATCAGTGGTAGTAATTTTTGTAGTGGTTGTCACCATAGTCATTTATGTTGATTTTTTATTATCATTATTATTATTAATTTGTTTAACGGGTTTCGTGAAGACCCAGGCACGGCACGGCACGGCACGACACGGCACAGCGCGAAACCAACGCTTGCGCCCGCAGGCGCAATATTGGCTCGCGAACACTTAAGGATTCTAGTTTTGACGTTTTTCTACGTATTCCGTTTTCTACGCTTAGCCCTTACACTTTTTAATAAATTGTTTACTCCATTTACATTTTTAATTTCTTTTCATATAACCCGTTTTCTAAACTTTGAGAATTAACTATATTATTTTGAGTACAACAGTTTTATTTATTTATAGAAAATATGTTTCATTTTTAAAAGGTTTTTAAAACATTTCCTGTTTTTACTTAAATTTTTTAATAAAAACATGTTCTTTATTGACCCTAAGGCAGCAAGTCTAAAAAGCACTAGCGGAAACATGCCAGTCCCTACTACCCTCCCTTCAGACCATGCTTTATTGCTGTAATGTTTTAAATCATATTCGAACACATATTTTGGGAAAATAACTTCATTGTGTATTGAACATTGGAATATTCATGTCCGATGGGATTTCCTTTATATACGAAGAAGCTATATATTTTAGCACTATATTCTAAGACCGTATTCCTATCTCTTTCATTATTAAAATATTTTTTTTAAACATTTTATGTTTTTACTTATTTTTAATAAAAAACATATTCTTTATTGATCCTAAAGCAGTAAGTCAATAAAGCATTTGAGCAAATATCCCAGTCCCCATTCCCTCCCATGCAGTCAAACGCTATTGCTTTATTGCTTT
>JABUQX010022296.1:12500-15000 GCA_015478945.1 Trachelipus rathkii
ATAATAATAATAATATTTCTCTTCTTATCTTAATAATAATAATAATAATATATAATAATAATATATATATAATAATAATAATAATAATAATATTTCACAAAAGTATAATAATATTAATAATAATAATAATATAATAATAATAATAATATATAATAATAATAATAATAATAATAATAATAATAATAATAATATGTATATGTATATATATTTATATATGTATTATATATATATATATATATATATATGACCCCTTCACTATGCTTACTTTGACATTGTTAAATCCCCATGGAGAGAAGAATATTTAAAGGCAAATAAATTGTATCAAAAATTGAGAAGAACTCGCAAGTAATTTATCCTCTTTCTTATATTCCCCTCGAACTTAACCGTCGTTAGTGATTATAAAAATTAAGATTTATTTACCTTCAGCCCCTTTTATGACTGAATTCCATCCTTTCTCCTTCAGGTAAACCATCAAGGTTCCTGAAGACTGGTTTTCTCTCCACATGGTTTTAACTGGTTTTCTTTTTACAAGGTTTTTACTTTCTCTGTTTTGTCACTGTTCTTATAAAAGTAGGATAGCCCATCTTTCTGATCTCTTTGTTTGATGCCTTTAATTTTTTTTTTTATTTAAAAATTTATTTTAAGGTTTGTTAGAGCCTAAACTGGTTAGGCTTTCAAAGAAAATTCACCTTGTATTCTTCTTCACTTCATATATTTTGAAAGGTTTATGCGTTATTTTGTCGATCATACATAATGTGTTTTTATCACATAAAATAACACATACTATGTAAGATTTACTTCAATTTTAGGTACATACCATATAAGTATTAATTTCATATTAATCTTGTAATTTGTTGTGTGTAAATAGGATAAGCCCCGACTTTAAATTCCATCATCCTCATATATGGGGATGTAGCAGGTAGAACGCCCGCCTCTCGTGCGAAAGGTAAGGTGATCGATGCCCCCCGTCTCCAGAGTTTCTTTTTTTTCTATATCTATTTAATATGGAGGTAGTTCAGATGATAGAGAGCTCCCTTAGCATGCGGGAATTACGGGGATCACTGCTCCCCCCCTCATAAGTTTAGTTTTCTTTTAAATCTATTTAATATGTATGTAGATCAGATGGTAGAGAGGTCGTTTAGCATGCGAAGGGTACGGGGATCGATGCACCGAGTTCCCCTTCTTTAAAATCTATTTAACGACAATAATGTATTACTTAAGAAATAAAGATTTCAATATAAAATATGATATAGATAACTGATGAGATATTAAAACTAATGCGTGAATAAAGTGTTTCATTCATATTAGCAGAATTAATTGATGCTATGTAATTTTTGTTACCTGCTTAGCAATTGTAATGACTCAACAAAGTTTTGTAATAATAATAATAATAATAATAATAATAATAATAATAATAATAATAATAATAATAATAATAATAATAATAATAATAATAATAATAATAATAATAATAATAATAATAATAATAATAAAATAATAAAAATAATGAAATAATAATAATAATAATAATAATAATAATAATAATAATAATAATAATAATAATAATAATAATAATAATAATAATAATAATAATAATAATAATAATAATAATAATAAAATAATAATAATAATAATAATAATAATAATAATAATAATAATAATAATAATAATAATAATAATAATAATAATAATAATAATAATAATAATAATAGAAAATAACATAAAATATCACATACAATTTAATTCCATTTCAAGTCATTCGCGATAATCGCATTTAACCTAGTTATGAGGTGTGCGTGAATAATATGCGCATAAAATGAAAATAACACTTAAATAGTATGTGTAATTTTTATGAATTAATAAACGCGTTAAAAACGCACAAAATTTTTTTTAAAGTGTAAAGACTAACGAACAAGCAAAGAAAATGGATTATATAAGGAAGTCACTTAAGAAAATCTTTAAAAAAAAAATTGTAGATAAAAAAAAAAAATAAAAAAATAAAAAAATAAAAAAATAACGACAACTCGATTATGGAAATTTAATTATAATTCACGAAGGGAAATTATCTTGAAATTTAATAAATGGGAAATGTAAATAAAGATGAAACAGGAGAAAAAGAAGAAAGGAAATTAGAAAGAAGGAAAAAAATTATTTCCACATTGTTTATGTTATTTATAATTTTTTATATATTCAAATTATTGCCAATAAAATAAATGTTCTTATATATATATATATATATATATATATATATATATATATATATATATATATATATATATATATATATATATATATATATATATATATATATATATATATATATATATATAGTAATTTAATGTATGTATAATATCTATATATATATATATAGCATATGTATATATATATATATATATATATATATATATATATATATATATAATAACTAATAATAATATATGTAATAATAATATAATGATAATATATTAATGTAATAATAATAATATATACTAATATGATA
>JABUQX010022296.1:22500-25000 GCA_015478945.1 Trachelipus rathkii
ATTATAGTTTTAAACTATATGTAAACTAACGTAACTTAACATAACCTTACTTAACGTATATCATAGCCTCATAATTTACTTTATATTTATAATTTATTTCACTGCATTGTTAAAAAAAAAACACACATCTGACACCATGAGTGTTTGTAGATTTTGTTCTAATATACATAGAAAAAGCTAAAAATTAACCAAATTTTATCTCCTTCCCGCCACTTCCCCCCACGAAACATTTACAGGGAGGAAAGGTCCCCTACCGAATATCATATATATATATATATATATATATATATATATATATATATATATATATATATATATATATATATACATATATACATATATATATATGTATATATACATATATATATAAATATACATACAATATATATAAATATATATATATATATATATATATATATATATATATATATATAATATCACTTGTGCCTGTATTTAAGTAATAGAAGAGGACACAATAAGACAAGACCCAAACGAAGACCATTGAACCACCCAGGTTTAGATTATATAAAGATTTATGACTTGTTCAAGTGGCAGAAATGGCTGGACGGCCAGAAGACGTTTTCCCTGCTGAGAAAAACTTGAGAAAAAAAAGTAAGAAAAACAAGATAAAAAAAAAAAAAAGAAAGAAAAAAAAGAAAATGAGTAAGAAAAAATAAAATAATAAAAAATAAAATGGATTGTCTCACTTCTTTCTTTTATTTACTGTTCTTAAATAGATTTACAGCATTCTGGGAATAAAGAGAAGAAAAAAATATATAAAGAAACTTTAGATTGCTTGAATAAATAGTTTTTATATATATATATATATATATATATATATATATATATATATATATATATATATATATATATATATATATATATATATATATATATATATTTTTTTCTTAACTCTTTCAACATATATATATATATATATATAATATATATATTTATAAAAACATATATATTTATACTATATTTAACTCATATATAGATATATATATATATATATATATATATGACTTATATAAATATATATTTAAACATATATATAATATATATATATATATATAATAATAATATATAATAATAACTAATAATAATATTAATAATATATAATAATATATGTATATATAATAACAATATAATAATATATATATATAATAATAATAATAATAATATGTATATATAATAATAATAATAATAATAATAATAATATATAAATAATAACATATATAATAATAATAATAATATATATATATAATAATATAATATATTATATATAATATATATATATATAATAATAATAATAATATATATAATATATATATATATATATATAAAGCGTCTTTGTGTATGTATAATTTGATATAAAAAAAAAGAAACCTCTTCAGTGCAGAAGTGCTTGTGAGTTTGTTTAGCAGAGAAATAATTTAAAGTTTAAAAAGTATTTTTCCCTTGTTGTGGGGAATATTTTAATTTAAAGCTCAGCGATTTTACCCCTCTCTTTAGAGAAAGCGTAACTTATATTTTCCCCGAATCTTTTGAGACTTTCCTTTTCCTACTCTTCTTCTTCCCTACCCTTTGGTGCTGCTGCTGCTTCTGTTGCACGCTTCTTAAATAAAGAATATAGAATTCCTCAAAATACCTTTATATATATATATATATATATATATATATATATATATATATATATATATATATATATATATATATATATATATATATATATATATATATATATATATATATATATATATATAGGTATGTTATATATATATATATATATATATATATATATATATAATATATGTATATATATATATATATATATATATATATATATATATATATATATATATAACATATATATATATATATATATATATATATATATATATATATATATATATATATATATATATATATAATAATAATAATATAGGCATATATAATAATAATAATAACATAGCATATATATATATAATAATAATAACATATATATATATATATATAATATCTTTAAGTTTCTATATTTGGTCATATACATGGGCGTAGGCAGGATTTCATTTAGGGGGGAAAGTGTTGATATATATGTATATATATATATATATATATATATATATATATATATATATATATATATATATATATATATATATATATATATATATATATATATATATATATATATATATATGCATATATAACATATATATATATATATATATATATATATATATATATATATATATATATATATATATATATATATATATATATATATATATATATATGTGTGTGTGTGTGTGTGTGTGTGTGTGTGTGTGTGTGTGTTATTGTTGTGGGTTGTGTGTGTGGGTGTGGTGTGTGTGTGTGTGTGTGTGTACGCAGGATTTGACTTAGGGGCTAGCAAAGGTTGAGTGATTTATGTCCTTGCTCACTGATCAATAGACGGTGTGGGTTGGTTAAACTCCAGATTTTTTCCTTTTCAAAG
>JABUQX010022296.1:32500-37500 GCA_015478945.1 Trachelipus rathkii
CTACTGAGGCATTCTGAATTTGCATGGACTTTACACATGAATGCATGTCTTTATATTTTCTAAATGGTTTTTAGCAATAAAGGAGCCAAATATGTCTCTTTTGAATAGAATGTCTAAATAAGCCACACAAACTACAAAACGATCCTTTCAATTTTAGAATACACTAGCCAAGAATTGTGCAGATCTAGCTAATTCATAAAGGAAAGGAGTTTTTTTCCTCTTTAGCATCTTTAAATTGTACATTATTGGTGGTTTGTACGGTTTTGTTAATAGTCAAACTTTTATCTTTAATATTGATTCCAATTATGTAATTTCCAATATCCAGGACATTTTCTTCTTGGTACGCTATATCCCAAGTAGCAAACACTACTAAATTTAATATCAATAACAAGATTGGCTTCAATAACCACTTGAAATTATCATCAACATTTACTAGAAAGTTACCAGCACTAAATGGTTCGTAGTTTGTTCATCAACGAAAGGTGAATACGTTTATCAATCCTAGGTCCTTTTAATTATAAGCTTATCCATATTTTCAGTATTAATACTTTGTCAGATAATAATAATAATATTTTTAACCACCTCCACCTACTCCTCTTCGGCAATTCTCAGCACACAAGCAAGTTACCTTCTTCCAGGACATTTGCAAATTTTTTTCCCATTAACAGTCCTCAATATCTCATCATATAATTCCTATTAAGATGTAGAGCAAATAAAAAAGCTATTATGCATTAAAGAGGGTGGCCAAACCTTTTGCATACATGCGCCAGATTTTTTTCCAGACGAGTTTCAGATGCGAACATAACAACTCATAATGAGACCATAATGACATTTTTAAATGATTTAATAATTTTATTATTTTATTGTAAACAATTATCTATTACAAACACAATTAACATTAACTTTGCATTAATGGGAGCTTTTGAGCCTGTGTGGATTCCGTCTAAGTCTTTACAGTGTTTGGTGTGTAGTATTGTTACTGTGAGCAGCAGCAGAGAATTCTTCAAATTTGAATCACTTATTCGCAACCTTGGATTTGCTTTTAATCAATTTCATGGATGAAAAGGCTTGTTGCACAATCTGTATGTATTTCAAAACGACAATATATATAGTACTTTTTGCAAATATCTTAGTCCGTCGCGGGAAATTGTTCAACCCGAGGGTCAATGAACTCCCAGAAATTAATCGGTGTCAGATATCCGTATTTGTGATCTGGAACTAGGCTCACATTTCAAATTCACTTTCAATAGTAAATAAATAAATGTTAATAGACTCATGGATGACCTTTAGTGAACTTATACGGAAATAGTGCGAATCAGTTCGATATTTGAGGGTATGAATAACGTGCAAGAGTTCACTTAGTTAGGCATTGCAATTACAATATATGTTTATTCAATTAAGTGTATGAAATGGGTTATCAAATTGAGCCGTATTGCTATGCATGTTTTCATATGTCTATATAAGCAGATCCATGGAAACCAAACGTACTTAATCTAACGTAGGCGCTAGTTCGCAATATTCATTGACTTTTTTCAATATATTCTGGGTCAGACTCTGTCTTTCTTCACTCGGAGCTAGAGACACAAATTACACTCTGTGTCTCTTTGCCGTATAAGTGGAATATAGAGGTCTCATATAATCCTGCATTAATAATTCTTAGACTGAGAGATGAACTCACGGTTGTCAACCATGTTTATTTTTGATAATGAACTGGTGATGCTAGTTAGAGACTAAAATAAGTAGATAGAATAATTCTATATCATTGCACCTATGTGAGGTAAGCTATAGCTCTTTAATTAGATCATTGAGATGGCTAGTAACATCAGCTAAAAATGCCAAATCAAATAGCCAGTTGTTGTCAAATAGTAGGGTTCTTTCATCAGGTAGCTCATTTCTTGTCTAAAAATTAGAAACAGCATTTTTTTAATTACCAAAATCTACTCAGAACCTGTCCTTTAGAAAGCCAGCGCACCTCTCAATGAAGGACAAGTTCACCATATTCCAAATCACAGTATTTAAATTCCCAGTAATTTTCTGAATTCTCGTCTGCTTAATGCTCTTGCTCTAATTTTATTCACACATTTAACAACCGGTAGCATAACATGCTGCATATTTAAAGTTTTTCCACACAGTAAATCTTGGTGTATAATGCAGTAATATTTTAGTACAGGATGATTTAAAATTGCCATTGACTTTACCTATCATTGACGGCGCTCCGTCAGGACACACACAAATGAGTTTGCTATAATCTAATTTTAGATTTTCTAGGCATGATTTTCCTTTTTCAAATATGTCTGATCCTCTTGTGGTTTTTACCATGCAATGTACTACCAGACTGGCAAGTTCTTCAAAGGATTAAAACTATCATCGATCCCTGCTATAAAAATGCTTAACTGGCCAAATCCACATACAGTATGTCCGGTGATTCGATGCAGGAAAGCTTAGGGAAAAGAAAGTACGAAGAATGGGCAAGGGTCCTTCCAGTTGCTGAAATGCATCCTGAGAGAGTTCCTCGATACGTCTCGTAACTGTCTGCCTTGATATAGCACTTTCGTCTGCTTTCCTTTCAATACCTTTATTACCAAGATGGCGTTCAAATTTTTGGAGACAAGGCTTAACAATTTCTTCCTCGCCAGAAAAAGGTTTCTTTTTTTTCTCCAATGCTAAAGCAATTTCATATGACGCTTCTGTCATCGCCAAGTCTTCACAACCTACTTTAGCAAATATATTTTGTCTTCTTCTGATTTCTTCCTTTTTCTTAGTCACATATTCTTTTCGTGACTCAGACGCAAGAACAAGCTTCATTTTTTCTTCTATGTTAGTCTGATGCTCTGTTTTATAGTATCTATTAAAATCATGTCTTCTATTATGTGAAGAGTACTTTCACAAACAATGCAAAACGGTTTTCCTGATGGACTTGCTATAAATAACAATAACATTGCGATATTTGTTACATACTTCTTTATATCTTGCCAGATTTAACAAATTTCTGGAAATAAAATGAATTTTTAGTTTTCATTAAATAAATTCGTAAGAAATAGGCTGACGTAGCCCAGTTAAAATATAAAATCTCCCAAAAAGTAGGTCGTATCAATGCGCCACTTATAATCATCCAATGCGCCACGTTTGGCGCATGCGCCACGGGTTGGCCACCCCTGATCTAAAGTCTTAATGCCTGGTTTAAAAAAAAAATACATACAATTCAGAATTATTTTCAAACGTCTTACGATTCTCTGATTGGGGCAACAACGAATGCATGGATGGAGGTATACATGAGAGGCGTTACAAGTCTGGCCAGGGTAGGCATGGCCCTCCCCTACATTTCCAGCCACAAAGTATCTCAAGATAAAAAAAAATAGGCTTTTCGTATATATATATATATATTTAGTAATGAAATATATATAAATTATGTAATATCATATATGTATGTTATATATCTATGTATATAAAGTATCTTTTATATATATAGATATAATAGGTATAAATATAATATTTTGTTAAAAATTATTTATTTACATATTTATATAGTATATATATATTATATATATATATATATATATAGATTATATATTCGTTCTAGCCGTGTGATCTTAAAAAAATTAATTGTGGAAATTTCTCATGAGATTCAAAACCTAGGGGGGGGCCATGGCCCTACCCTGCCCCCCCATAACGGCGCCCATGTATATATATATATATAAGTAAATATATATAGTATATTATATATATATATATATATATATATATAGTACTTTTTAGTAGTAAGTAGTAAAGTAGTAGTAAGTAGTAGTAGTAGGTAGTAGTTAGTAGAGTAGATAGTAGTAGTAGTAAGCAAGCAGCAGTAGTAGTAAGTAACAGCAGCGAATAAAAGTTATATATATATATATATATATATATTATATTATTAATATATATTATAAATTATAGTATATTATATATATATGTATATTTATTAAATTTTTAGTATATAGTTAAATATAATATATTATATATATTATAATATATATATATATTAAATATTTTTAATTAAGTGGCGATATCAGACTGAATTATACTGCCTACGTTCTTATTCTTTATAGGATTATGCAAACTATAAAAAGGTAAAAATTTAGTCTTACAAAATTAAATTACCTTTTAATTTTTAATATTAATAAATAATAAACAATTAAAAGATCTAAACAAGTGCCTAGATCTTACTTCTGTTGCCTCTTCTTTCTAAAGCCTTTCTTAATATGATTGCGTGGAGATAATTGGCATAATACTCATCGAAAGAATAATATTTGAAAATGTTATTAAGATTGAGGAAGAATAAAAAAAATCCTTTACAGATGTAGTACATTAAGATTTGGTAAATTAATATATCAAATGAACGTTAAAACTAAAAGTATTATATCCCACATATTAATAAGATAGTGATTTATGTATTTTATCGTAAACTTTTTTATTTTTAAATTTGTATTTTATAAGATTCTTATTTTTTTTAGCATTCAATTATTCTAATTTTTACTGTTTAAATTGTATTTTTAGTTCTCAAATTTGGGTCCTCTGTAAAGGTTATTTAGGTTAATAAAGTGGAAGCCAACCCATTCCCTCCCCAAAATGATTAAGTACTCAATTTCCTTTATCTACTGTGTTACCTATGCACACCCTTCTGAAAGCAGCTGTAGAAGGTACTTATTCTTCTGTGAGTTTGAATGATGGTGTGTTTTTTACTTTCTTTCCCATTGTTTTGCAGCAATAAGGGATGTTTAATTTACCTGTTTCTTCGGAATGTTTAATTAACCTGTTAATTTGAGATGTTTAATTAACCTGTTAATTCGGGATGTTTATTTAACCTGCTAATTCGGGATCTTTAATTAACCTTCTAATTCTGAATGTTTAATTAACCTGCTAATTCATGATGTTTTTGATTAACCTGCTAATTCGAGTGTGTTTAAAATTCAGGGATATAATATAATCGGCTATAATTCGAAACATTTCTCGATTCAGAATCCGTCTATTTT
>JABUQX010022296.1:42500-55000 GCA_015478945.1 Trachelipus rathkii
CTGACTCATGCCGAGTCTGACATTTTTCTCGTTTTAACCAGTTAGTTATATATTGTCAGGATTAATGATAATTCACGTTTAAAATCAACATGAGTGTTACACTGCATTAATTCATTGTACACTGTCACAGTTAATAGCAATTATCGTTAATATTTAATATGGATTATTACACAGTCATTTAAAAGCAATTGGCTTCCGTAATGCTAATCAAATTTAAACGCATCTTCACTCTTTGAAGTGCGAGCGTAGACTGACGTGGACTCACTCTCTCGGCAACGCCAAAACTGTTAAAATCTTCCTCTCGCAAATCCAACTTCTACAATTGGTGATCCCAGAGTGAGAATCGCTTGAAAGAATCACGCGATTCCCCCTTTTGTTCCTCAACCAGTGTCACAGAACCGTAACAAAATATATAAAAAAAAAGTTCTCTCTCTCCCCCCTTTTTTTTTTTTTTTTTTTTTTTTTATGAACCCATTTTGTAAACAGTCGTAATTCCTTAATCTCTACAATTAAAACATTCGCGATTTCATAACCTCCATTATACAGTATTATACCGCCATCACTTTATTCAATTAACCCTTCCACCATAATTTTGATAGCCAGGAAATTTTAACCACTCGTTCAAAATAGTAAAAAGTATATATTTTCCCTTTCTCTTTTTTTTTTTAAATAAATATCGTCAAGAGTCAGTTAGTTAGGGAAAAAAGGATTTTTTTTTTGACAGGAAGGAATATCATAACATTCTCTCCCACACCAATTACTTACATAGGAAGATGGTTAATACTACTGCTACTACTACTACTACTACTACTACTACTACTACTACTACTACTACTACTACTACTACTATTAAGGAAACCCACTCATGCGTCCACTAGCAAGAAGAAAGCATTCTAAATAATTTTTTTTTTTTTTTTTTTTTTATGGTTACTCGATTCTACACTTCTCCTTGTTACCATTGCCATCGCTATTTATACTATGATAAACCCTTATATTTCTCAAATTCTCTACAGCTTCTTTCCCATTTTTTGATATATACACATTGTTTTTAGTTATTCGTAAGACCCTATATGGACCCGAATACCTTTCTTCTAATTTACCCACATTATACTGTTGATTTCTAACTAGTACAAATTTTGCCTTATTGAGATCTTTTGGAACAAATATATGTTTATTTTTGTATACAACTTGAGGTGCCAAAGGCCTTCGCATTAAAGCCACTAATTTCTTCAGGTAGGCACTCTGACTGACCGAGGCATTGAGCGGTTCCTTTTGCAAGAGACCACCTGGGACAGATAAATTCTGGCCGAACATCAAAATGCTGGGCGTTACTCCCTCTTCGTTCATAGGACTGATCCTCAAACAATATAGTGCAAATGGAAGGATCTCAGGCCACTCTAAGCCCTCGCCTTTACTATCGTTTATCATGCATCTTAGGGTTATTATTAGGGCCTGGTTCAATTTTTCACAAATTCCGTTACTATTTGGGGCACTTGGTGCCGTAACAATATTATCAATACTGAGCAGGTTGCAAACATCGCAGAACAATTTGGCAGTGAATTGAGTTCCGCGATCCGATACAAGTCTTTTTATAACCCCGCAGAATGGAAATACTTCGCTTATCAAAACATGCAGAACGGAATCTACAGTAGCCTGTTTCAGGGGATAAGCGAACGGATATTTGCTGAACCTATCGATGAACACCAATAGATAATTGTACCCCTTACTATATGGCATTTTTATCAGATCCACATGAAGTGTGTCAAACTTCTCCGACACCTCCTTGTACCTCCCCCATTCGGGGGAAATCCTCCTAGTATTCTTGTTTTTCTGGCAAATATTGCAACTTTTAATATGTAATTTTTCACGCGGCTATGCATGAATTTGAAAACGAAATCTGCTCTCAAAACAGCCAATGTTCTTTTAACTCCCAGGTGGTTCGTATTATGTATTCTTGCTATCACATCGTCTACCAAATTTTCTGGAATTATTATTCTTGCGACTCCAGTCGAAATGTCAACTGCCAAATATAATTCTTTACCCTCGCAAATGAAATCCTTATAAATAGCCTTCAAAGGCTCTCTCCCTTTCATTAAAGTTTTGATGTACAGATCGGTCTCCTGCTCGACTGCTATGTCCTGAAAATCTATACCCTCCTTGAACCTATCCATTATTTCATTCAATCCCTTTTTAGTATAAGTTATAAGGTTTACGAAGAAGTCATCAAAATCGTTATTATTAAACCCCTCATCGGTATCCCCGCCGTGATTACGGCTATCATCATCATTATTATTATTATCATTATTATTATTATTATCATTATCATTATTACTATTATTACTATTACCATTATTACTACCATCATCACTATTATTATTATTATTATTATTATTATTATTATTATTATTATTATTATTATTATTATTATTATTATTATTATTATTAAAATATTCTATTAAATTCCGTTCTTTCTCGACTCGCGTTCCAATGTTCAACCCTTTTGTTACAGTATTTAAATGTCCCATCTTACTAGACCCTTCCCCCGATCGTAAGTCGGTTTCCATTGCGATCTGATCTGTTGGAGAGAGTACCGTCCACTCTCCATTTTCTATGAAGGCTAATTTTAATTCTAATTTCTTAATTTCTACATGTTCGTTTTCTTCATTTAACTCGTTCAAGTGAATAGTTAATTTATTTTTGGCTTTAGATATTAATTTAAACTCGATGTCAAAGCTTGCTATCGAATCCCATAACCTTATTTCTCGGGCATCATGCATTTTATCTGTACTTTTCTTTTTATAGTTCAGGATAATGCCATTATTGCATGTGCAAATTGCAACCTTGCGATTTGCTATCAAATAAGCATACTTTTGCAAGCTATTATTAATACACATTAATTCCTTCGTGATTTGTGGGTATCCCATTTCTGCCTCGCTCAGCACCGCGCTATACAAGGCAAAGATTTTAGTTGGATCCTCGTTTCCCATTAAGGCGCTCGCCATTGCAACATCACTCACCTTCGTGTACAGTTGTAACTCCGTTTCCTCACCAGGAAACGATAATAGGGTAGCCTTTATCATTGCCGCCTTTGCTTCTTTAAAAGCTCGTTCGGCATCTAGGTTCCAGACTATTTTCTTGGCCGAAGCAGGTTTTTTCTTCAACATATTGGTCAATGGTTGCAATAGCCGGGCAGCGTCTGCTATGTTGATTCGGCAGAAGTTGTACAGGCCAAGAAACGCTCTAAGTTGTTTAATGTTGACAGGCTTTGAAACCTTCACTATTGCCTCTATCTTCTCCTGACTAGGCAGAACTCCCTTCTCGCTAATATTGAAGCCTAAAAACTCTAATTCTTTTACCGCCAATAAGCACTTTTGGGGGTTAAGACAGATTTTCATGTACTTTAACCTCTTGAAAACTTCTTCTAAAGTCGCAACATGTTCTTCTATAGTTAAACTCGAGATAAGTATATCATCTAAGTACACGAAGACGTTCTTTAACTCACCAAACAATATTGACATGAGCCTCTGCCAGGCGCTAGAAGAGCACTTGTGACCCTGAATTAGATAGTTGAAGCTATAATTCCCGAAGGGGCACGTAATGGTAAAGTACTTTTGAGTTTCTTCCGTGACAGGGATGTTGTAATAGGCCTGGCGCAAGTCCAGCTTTGTCAACAATTTGCAATGTTGCAATTGGAAAATAATATCCTTAATTTTAGGCAGGGTAAAATTATCTGAGAGACCGATCTCTGGTTGAGCAGTCTCAAATCTACCACCAATCTTACTCTCCCATCCGATTTCGGCAGGAACGACACTGGAAACTGCCAATTGCTCCTCGAGCGTTTTATAACTCCCGACTCCAGCAACTTATTGATTTCTCCCTTCGCTCTCTCATATAAATGCGGTGCAATGCTTCTGCTTTTCAATTGTATGGGCTCTCCGCTAACCTCAACATGGTACGGGTAATTGTCCGCCAACTCGCATAGAATTTCTCTCCTTAAAGGGTTATTCTCATCCCCCTCCCCCTTTTTCAATAGTATTACTACATCCGACTCCATCCCCTTTATCATTGTAGGTTGCACAGATGAAGCGCCACCTGGCTAGCTGCTCATTTTTCAAGTTTAAATTGGGCTCCTCGTAAGGGTTTAAAAATATTTCTTTATATTCTTTAATTAAGTTATTAATCATTTCATTCTCACAGAGAGGAACGTCCAAAGAAACAGAAGATAGAGGTAAAACAGAATTTTGTATGTCCGAAGAGATGTCAAAAGTTTTATCGTCAATTGAAATGCAGCGATTAGTCTCAGGGTCGAGTAGGTAGTGATATTTAAAGTCGATAATAAAGCCATATTTTTTTAAGAAAGGCATGCCGAGGACGTTAAAGTTAATGTCTGCTGAGAAAGTGTAAATGTCATAGAGTTTCCCCAACCCAATGTCGACCTTAATTAACTTTTTACTATAAATATTTATAAATTCTCCATTTGCTGCCTTGACAGTGCCAATAGTGGTGCCTTCCATATATATTGCGGAAGCCCTGGTAAAGTTTAAATTGGGCTCCTGGTAAGGGTTTAAAAATAATTCCTTATTTTATCTAAACCATAAATACAATTTTATTTGGCACCCGTCGCATCGCCGGCGGCAGGTTTTTTTCGAGTTGTCAGACACTTCTATACTCATATTGTCGTACAAATTACATGCAATGTTACTTAATTCTAATGACCCCTGATCCCCCTCAATAGGAAGAGAAAATTCCTTCTCTTTAAAATCAACACAATTTACCCTTAAAAAATGAGTTTCTCCCTGATCCCCTAAATCAACAATTTGGTTATTATTACTATTTTCTCCTGCATGCGTAGGATTACAATTCAGTTTTAAATGGGAGCTGACCTCCGCCGCCCCCTCAGTCACATTATTGTGAGAGTGAGTTGGCCTAAGCGACTCACTGCTAGGCGTAGTTTCTGCCTCCAGAGTCACAGCATAATCAGTCGCCATATCTCTAGATTCACCTTCAAAATTTCTATCATTGCTATAATCATTGCCAGCATTATTATTTCTCTTCCACCTATAATAATTATTAAAATTAGTATTATAATTATAAAAATTGTCATATTCATAATTATTATTATAATTAAAATTTTTACCATATTCATAATTGTTATTATAATTAAAATTTCTTCCATACACATGATTATCATCATAATTAAAATTTCTGTTACTATGGCAATTATAGTTATAATTATTGTCCTTATCATAATTGTAATTACCATTATAATTATTATAATTATTATAATTGTATTTATTATAATTACCATATCTATTATTATAATTACTATACCAATTGAAGTTTCTTCTCCAAGAATTTACGCTAGCCGCATAATTATTACAGGACATATGTGCATTGAAATCTTTAATTTTAAATACCTTACTACCCTGCATGGGTACCCTTTCTCGGCCTATAGGATGATACATAGGCCGACTTAAGCGTTTCCCTGCTGGGAAGACTCAGGAGTCGCTCTCTGCGCAGTTGGAGTTTGGGGACTTTGGGCGATTAGTTGATACATTGCACAGTACCGACCCTCACATTTGAAAGCACGGTGAAGAATTTTTTTGTGGAAGAAGCATAAACCCTCCGTGCTCGCTTCTATCGCGATGTTGCCAAATCTCGAGTGGTTGGAGCCCTTCCTCCTTGAATTTTGGTCAGAGTTTGCGGCGGTACGGTTTTCCGAAGTTTGGCATAGCGTTTTCATCAGGTCTATGATGCTTCTAATGAGAGCGAGCATCTCTTGGGTGCTCTTATCTTGTGCGGCTATGAGGCGGATGATCTCGTTCTCGTGAGTGGAAGATTCTTCGGGTTCAGATTGAGATGAATCGTCTCCTTCCCCTATTCTCTCGTTTAAGAGAATTTCTTCAGAGGGAGGTTGATTGGACTTTAAGATTTGGGATCGAGTTATAATAGTCATGCTTGTTCCTTTGTTTCAAATAATGGGTGATTTCCTTTTAAAATTTGGCAAATTTTTTTTTTTTTTTTTTTTTTTTTTTTTTTGTTATAGCGGCTTTATCGTCTTTCACGCTGTACTTTTTTTGGGAAATTTGAATTGTGTTCTCTTTTTCACTCTCACTTTGAGATGGCACTTTTTCACTGCACTTTTTTTTTTTTTTTTTTTTTTTTTTTATTTTTAGTTTTTTCTTTTTGTATTTTTTCTGATCAGAAAGGTTGTTTATTCGAGTCATCAGTGGTGGTCACCAAATTCTTAGTAGCTCTCTTAAAGCAACTAGTTAAGCACAGGGGATATAAGAAAGATTGTCACTTTACATGTTTATTTCTTAAAATTAATCAACTTAAAATTTCACAGTCAATAATAATAATTGTCAATAAATGATTGAGGCTTCACTACGATTTAAGATTCAATAAGGAAATTAGTCATTCAAATAAAGGAACATTGGTTTATAATAAAGAGCTAGCTTTGGAATGGCAGCACTCTCACAATGGTGCTTTCTCCTCGTAACGTGAAACTTTAACACTTCTATTATAGTTTAAAATTAGATGATTTTTTTATTTCACACACAATAATAATAGCCCAGTTGATTAACAGTTCAGTATTAGATAATTCGTTAAACCAAAATAAAGAATAATTTTATATAACAATGAGATTATTTAAAGTGTAACACGCTCGCATATGAGTCTATTTTCTTTTAACACTGCCGTAACTGATTATTTATATTATTACATTTAATAATATAATACATAAAAATGCAATATCGGCGATTATTCTATTAATTTTAACAACCGACTTCCATAACGCCGACTATAGCTAAATACAACCTCTTTTCTTATAGCTTCGAGGCACACTGCCTTTACAGTTTGAAAGTTTGAACAAGCTCAGCGTTTAGGCCTAATCCTATAACAAAACTCCGTTAAAAACCTCTCACATAACCATAAACAGAGACGAGTTCGCGTGTACAGGAAATTTGTGAGTAAGATGCTCACATGATCGCTGTCAAGTGCACACACAGTCTACTTTTACATATATATATATATAATATTATATATATATTATATTTACATAATATTTTTTATATATAGAAATAATATATATATAATATTATATATATATATATATAATTATATATATTATAGTATAAAATTATGAGGTTGTAAAGGAAAGGTCTTGAATTTTTTCAAGTAAAGTAACCCATAAAATAAAATTTTTAAATCCTTATATGGCTATGTTTAAGCTCGATGTAGGATGATTTACAGTCAAAAATTTCTATCTTTAGTTTTGAAGCAAAAATGTTATAATCACGTGATATAAATAAACATTATATTAACACAGTGATTAAAAAAACAAATATCGATGTTGGTTTATACGGACCTTTTCTGTTATACTTGCCTGGTAATATTATATTTTTATTTATTTTTTATCTATTTGTTTATTTTTTATGTGGTTTATATTTGTGTTTAAAATTGTATTTTAAGTAATTTGCAATTAAATTTTTTTGTTTTTGTTTTGTCAAAGTACCAAATTTAGAATTTTTTTTTCTGTAACATAATCTGACCGAATTTAACCTAACCTAACCTAACCTGCCAAAATAGAAAATCTTAAACATAGCAGGAGGTTACAGAAAAGTACATTTAAGTACATTTAAATCCCCCCCCCCCCACCAAAAAATCATGTTAAAATCATTTTCAGCAAAGTTATAGCTGTGCAGGTACCGTGGTTCGATCTGTAGAGTTGACAAGAGTACCATGACTCAGGGTTCGAGTTCTACCCCTCGTCTGGATTCTAGGTACAAATTATCTAGGGTAGTTCTCCTCCTAGAATAGGGCACTGCCCATTGAGGTGCTAAAAAAATAGCAGGAAAGGTCCAAGTTTGCTTTTTGAAAAAGATCTGCCAGAAATTTAAATATAATAAATAAAAATGGGGTGTATCACTTTTCATCTGGATCTAACCCCAACCCTTTCCATCATCCACCCCCCTATTAAATCTATTTATATTTAATAATTCAATTTAATTCACTTTTGAATTTAATAAATAAATAAATAAATAAAGAATTCGGTCGATTCAGGGATATATTTTCTTTGATGCTCCGACGAAGTTCGCTTCGTTTTTAACCTTTGTATATATATATATATATATATTATATATATATACTATATATATTATATATATATATATATATATATATATTATTATGATATATATATATATATATATATATATATATATGTCTGTTGTGTGTGTGTGTGTGTGTGTGTGTGTGTAGATTGTATTATAGTGTACATGTGTGTACGGGATTATAAGAGAGCATGTTTTAAAATATTGTTTTACATCTATATGGGTGTGTGTGTGGTGTGTGTGTGTGTGTGTGTGTGTGTGTGGTTGTGTGTGTGTGTGTGTGCGAAGAGAGGAGAAGAAGAGGAGAGAGAGAAGAGAGAGAGAGAGAGAGAGAGAGAGAGAGAGAGAGAGAGAGAGAGAGAGAGAGAGAGAGAGAGAGGACATTTTCAGCCTAACCGTCAAAAAGGGGTGCCTCATTATCATATTCCTTTCTGCAATAATTCCATCACTATGGGTCTCATTGACTTCGTTGTTGATACGCAGCTCATGTGGAGAGGCTGACAGGCATTTCTGGCCTCTAAATGCTGCTCTTTGATCTTGGCTTATGGACAAAATTCACTATTGAGATATGATAAGAACAGAATATAATATGTCTAATTGAAATATTTGATTATATGTATCAGTAAATTATTGTTTGATTATATAGCAAAATAATGTTTATAGGCGAGCCTCAGAGCTCCTGTGAAAACTCTACTCCAACTGATATACTATATATATATATATATATAGTATTATTATATAATATATATATATATATTCTATATATATATACTATATATATATAATATATTATATTATATATAATATATTTATATATATATATATATATATATAATATATATGATTAATAGCAGTCATTTATGGTTCTCTCTTAAGTTGAACATGTTACAAAATGAAAGGTAATCATTGTTTTCTAAGTGCTGTTACGCTTAATTTTATATATAAATATTTATAGAAATATATATATATATATATATATATATATATATATATATATATATATATATATATATTAAATATTATAATATATATAATCATATTTTTATAAAACATTTATATATATTATATATAATATATATATAATATATATATATATATACGGTATATATAACAGAATAAATTTTTGAGGGAATTTTTTTTTAACGTTGTTGCCATAACTAAGGATATATATATAATATATATTATATATATATATTATATATATTATTAAATATAATATATCTATAATATCATCACATATAACGCTATATTTATATATATATTAAATATATATATTATATTTTATATTATATATATATATATATTATATATATTTAAAAATATATATATATATATATATATATATATATATATATATATATATATATATATATATATATTGAAGGGAGGTGCTTCAGAAACTTGGCACTTAAAATAAATAAAATCAATCATAGGGTTTTTTTAATTTTTTTTTTTTTTTTTTTTAATAGGACAGAATAAAGATGTAGGTGCCTTTTGATCTTAGGGAGGAATGATCTACCCTTTTTTTTAATACTATTTATCCATTTATTTTTCAATCTATCATCGTTATTAATATTAGCTTTTTTTTTTTTTTTTTTTTTTTTTTTTTTTTTTTTTTTTTTTTTTTTTTTTTTTTTTTTTTTTTTTTTTTTTTTTTTTTGTTTTTTTTTTTTTTTTTTTTTTTTTTTTTTTTTTTTTTTTTTTTTTTTTTTTTTTTTTTTTTTTTTTTTTTTAGTTCTTTTTTTTCTTTTTTTTTTTAATACTATTTATCCATTTATTTTTCAATCTATCATCGTTATTAATATTAGCTTTCAGTAATAGTTACAATTTCTACTTTTCCACATGGAGCCAAAGTATGAATTGAAATTGTATATGTAGAGGAGAATGAGTAAGATGTGATTGGCTGTTCCTTCATATTAATTGCTTCATCTACGCTGGTTGAGTAATAATAATTACTTTTTCTATTTTACCAGCGCACTGATAAAATTTAAGTACTTTTGTAATTTGAAATTTAAAAATTTTAAAAGCGAAAGAAAAGATTTGGAGAACAAATACCAGCTGCTTTCAGAAAATGATCATATCAATGGTTGTTTGCTGACTGATATGTGTTTTTATTTCTTCATTTTTAGTGAACTTAGCTTCACGATTCACTAACAAATACGTCATAAAAACGTCATAAATTTGAGGGGTTTTGCACTCACCCCAACCTAACATGTATGTGAGGTGCTCATTAAGCTCACTTTTGTGATAGTTTAATTATTTCTACAAATAAAGTGGATAGATTCAGTGTTTAGCGATTTAGGCGATTTGATTAGTTTATGGACTGTTCTCTACAGAAAAAAAAGAGTGATTTTGAAGTGGCAAGTAATAATGGATCTGTTATTTTGTATAAGAATGTCAGGATAAATTGTGGACTTAGAGAAATATTTGAAAATGGGATTTTTTAATTTTTTTTTTACCATTCCTTGAATGGAAAACTAAATGGAGTTATGTCCAAACAGGTGAAAATATGCGTGTACTGTTTATATGAAACACTCCAGCACATTTTGCTTCATATGATGACTATATTACATAAAAATAGGTGGTTTGAAAGATCACTTCATTACCGTTAAAATGACGCAATTTTAAGGGTGTTACGGTTACCTTTCCAAACCATTTACAAGGGTAAGTAAGGAAACGAAAGGAAAAAAGAAAGTACGTAAATTTTGATTTTAACAAAGAAAATAAGGTTATAATGGAAAACAAATTGGTTCTTAATAACTTGTTCTGTTAGAAGCTCTGCTTTGCCCACCCCCCCACCCCCCACCCTGATAAACTGTTTTATCCGGTTTTCCTCAGGATATAAAATTGATTGAAGTCACTCAAGTTCTTAACCCTTTTTGCATACGGCTTTGCCAACTGTTGTTTTTGGCTAGACAATACAATTTAGACCTTTTCAGCAGTTCGTCGTACAAACTGTAAGCGGCAAAGCTTCAGAACATAAGAGCGAAAACCTGCAGAAGAGGAACTTAATACCCCATCAGACCAAGCAAGCGGCACACAATTGACAATCACGACTTTTTGCCTTTCGTGTGAAGTACATGAATTGGAAGTTTGGACACGGCGGAGACCTGGCTCTTGTTTCTAGTATGCGACCATAGTTTTTGTGTCCATAGGAATGATAGAAGAGGGAGGGTCACCGCAGACCCGGAGAACAGCTTGATCAGTGCTTCAGACGAAGTAATAGAACAAGTATTAGCTGCGTTATTGGCAGGTGGACATATTTTGTTAGAAGGCAAACCTGGGCTTGGGAAAACGTTATTGGGTCGACTAATGGAGCTTGGCAAGGAGAGGTTCTGGCCTTCATACCGTACAACTCGGGAGGATTCTTGCGGACCATCTCGTGGCTTACTTTCCGGTTTTATCCCAGAAGACTTCATATTGACTTATGATACGTATAACAAATAGAAGATAGTAAAAAGACATGGGCTTATCGTAACTGTCCCATTCCAATATACGTGTTAATGCAATAATGTCAGACTGCACATCGCACTTACGAGCACGTTCATATCCAGTCATGCAACTGCAAAGTAACAAGTTACCATGGCGAGACAAACTGAAGAAAAAGAGTTCGGACAAGAATTCTTGTTCCTATCGTCACTACGGGACCTTAAGACTGCGATTGAAGAAAGTGGGAGAATATCCGCAAGATTTTATTGTCACTTGATCAGGTACATGAAGAGCCGGAAGGAGCAGCTATCAGGGGCATGTGGGGGGATAAACATAAGTTATTGAAAATAAATATCCTTTTCGTTGTCATCTTCTGCTTTTAGTTCCTTTTTCCCCTCTTCGTTTTCCTCATTTTTCAATTTGCATCCAGTACAACGTTTGGAAAGCCAAATGTAATACTTTTGAAAGGGTTCCTCATTATTGCATAGTCAATAACTTTAAATCAACTATTTTTTTTTTAAATGTAATGTTACGGTACATCATTTTTTATGTTTTTGTTTATTCAAAAATAAAATGTGGTTGGATGCGCCGATTTATTTGCTACGCAAAGTGTTTTGTTTGTCCTCGTTCAAATTCATTCCTTGAATTTAATGATTGAATGACATCGCAGATCGCTATTGGCGACTGGTGACATAAAGACCGTCACAGTTACGTCAGAGATGTCATATATTTGAAGGTTTGTAAATTGTATATATTTAAGTATTTAAAGATCTTTTAATTTTATTCTTCTATATCTCTCTCTCTCTTTCTTCTTCCTCTCATCTCTCTCATCTCCTTCTCTCTCTCTCATCTCTCTTCGCTCTCACTCCTATCGCTCGTCTTCCTCTCCTCCTCCTCCATTCATCTCTCTCTCTCTCTCCTCAGTTCCATAATTGGCTATTATTTCTTAGATGATCC
>JABUQX010022297.1:0-12500 GCA_015478945.1 Trachelipus rathkii
AGAGAGAGGATTATGTAAGACAATTTCCTATTACTTGTCACTTTAAAGCTCGAATAATATCCTAAGTTAAGCGTCATAATATATATCATGAGAGGATTAGAGAAAAGGATTAATAGACACAATATATTGCATATGGACCTAACATATATAGTCCTTCTAATTATGGTAATATTATAAGGTATAGAAATAATAATAAATTCTGAAGATTAGATTTGAAAAAAACTATTATGAAAAAATTCAAGAGGCTGGTATAGAAGTTCAAAGATGGAATATCATATATAGATTCCATTCCATGGATTGAATGATAAACTTTCCATTGTTGTATATAATCAAACTATATATTAAATTGTCTTGCAGTGCTTAATAGAGTTACTATATGAAAATTTAGAAATAAGATTTCAGTTAGTTAAAGTCTATGATGATGTCTTTCAGCAACAATTAGCTGATAGGTATATTATAGTATATGAAGAGTTCAAAAGTATTCATCTACTGTAGTAATTATATATATAAAAATTATAATTATGGTAGATTCCTACATCAAGTAATACCTTGTTATTCTATATAATATACTTAGTAATGAAACAAGTATACGAGAAACACGGAGGAGCACGAGAAGATGTAAGTACGAGGTTAATAAGCAATATACTGTGTTTAACTGCAGTTCTCTTAAAACTAATTTTTGACGGCATTATCTATATATATAGATAGCACCAGTTAAACATATAAAGTGATTTTTGACCAATATCGGACCAGATCTTATGTCTTCCTTAATTAAGGACTTTATTTTCGGTTCCGTATATAATAATTGCAGTATTTGATTATCATGTCCTCTGCGGAATGATAAACTAAAGGTTAAACTCTAATAGTTTTCTCTAATAAATAAAATCTTCAGATTAAAGATAATAATTAAAAATCTATTCAGAAGGACATGCAATAATAGCAATCAAAGAATCATATTACTGAGACTATTATTTTATTATATTTATATTGAGAATAATGAAATAAGAAGAGAGATATAAATAATGGTCAATAAATTATAAATGCTATATAATTCTGTTACATTCCACGCTTTAAGAAGCAAACTCACTATCTGTTAATTCTTTAGTTAACTCATCCCTTACTAGGACTTGTTCATCATACCTTAATTATAATCATTAAGCATCAATGCTCAGTCTTAATGACGGTGTGCATGTACTCTTACAGATTTTACAAGATATAATTTTTTGTTGATAATTTGAACATTGGTGAAAGTGATTCCTTGATTCGATCCTTTATCATGAATGCAAGGAAAGAATGGAAGATGGTGGTTTCCATTTAGAAGTTGGGACTCTAAATAATAATGATCAATTAAGAGCTGTTATGGAAGGAGAGGGTAGAATAGTTCAACATCAGGAATCAGAAGATAAGGTTCTTGAATATCTTTTTAATCCTCTTACAGATAAGTTAAAACTATCAACATTTTCCATTAATGCTGATGCAAATAACAAAGAATTGTTGTTATCTGCCTAGTGTCCAAGGTTTTTGATCCTTTAAATATCTTTTTACCCGTAACTTTAAGAGGTGCCACTAACTACTATTGAAGAAAATTATGGCAACATTAGGTCTCGATGGGATGAAAGGTCCTGCTGATCCAGTTTGTCTATACACTGGTCTTTCTCTTTGTTCAGATTAAATAAATTACATAATATTGAAATTGAAGGTTGTGCTTTCTCACTCACCTTCTCCCTCAACTCTTTTATTCGTGTTTGGTGATCGCTTCTTCATCATTGATATCATGCGACCTTATATGTACATCTATAATATAGGTCAAGGACTTAATATCTATTTAATACTTCTCAAAGGCAAGGTGGCCCCTCAAATCTAAGGGCTTTGCCCCATCTTAGAGTTGTTTATCTGTGTTCTTCATACTACTTCTCCCAAGAAGTGTAATCAAAATCAATATATCACGATTCCTAATGTACAGTTTCAACAACTATAACCCAGCTCTTTGTAGAGTGCTCAAATTGTCCTTCTTCCATGGCTCCTGTCCTGGAAAGACACCGCAAAACACAATAAAAACATTTTTGTAAAACATAGGCTCAAAGAAATTATCAAAAATCAAAAAATCAAGTTGAGCAAGAGTACAAAGTATCCATTTCTTATGCTTACATCAATACTTCTGAAAACCCAGCGGATCTTATTACCAGAGGTGTTACAACCTCTACTTTTCTTTCAAAATTGCCATTATGGCTAAAGGGTCCTTCTTGGATTCTTTTAGATCAATCTCAATGGCCTATTAGTAAACTTAAATGTTTGTCTGAGGCCAATAAGGAAAAGACTTTACAATGTAACACATCTGTGGTTGTTTCTCAGTCTTTGTTACCATTTAAAGACTACTCAAGTGTGCATAGGCTTTATAAAGTAACTTCAAAAATATTCAATTCATTAGCAGGAGTAAGGGGCTGGATGAAGATTGTGATCAGAAAGCCCAACTCTATTGGTTGAAGATAATGCAGCAGCATTGTTTTTCTAAGGAGATATTATTTCTCCAAAATCCTAAAAAAGGATGAAATTCCACTGCTGGTCAATCAACTTAACTTATTCATTGATGATAAAGGCCTAATTCGATCCAAAGGGAGAATTGCCAAGACACTTTTATTTAATGATGATGTGATAAATCCAATTCTTTCTTGGCAAGGATCATCATCTCACTAGATTAATCATAAGAGACTTTCATTCAAGATGTCAACACTTGGGTGTTCAAACCACTATCAATTTCATCAGAGCTCATGGCTTCTGGATTACCAAGGCCAAGCAGGCTGTAAAGAATGTTTTGTCAGACTGCTGTATAGTATGCAAAAAATTTAACAGTATAACCCCTTGTAGCATATCCCAAAAAATGACTAATCTCCTCATCATAAGAGTTATTTTGTGCGTCCTTTTTTGAGCATACTGGAACGGTGGACTTTAAACAGGGCATCTCGTTGTAAAATTAATGATAAGGACTTTCAAAAAATGTATTCTATTAATTTTCAATCAACCTGCCTTAATATTAGAGCTATCAATGTTGATATCTTGCAGATTATGTCCACCACTGAATCTTTTTACTTTCTATTCCCAGAACGTTTTCACAAATTATAATTGGCATATAATCGCAACCGTCCAATTTTGTACTTCAGTATAATGCCGATCAGGAATCTTCAAACAGGTGGAAAAAATATACTGTTAGAAATCTTCTGCGTCTTCAAATATGTTCTCCGGAACATATCGCGTATCAATAACATCACATTAAAATTCCTTCAGTTATTCCAGTGGGTGGGATCAGTTTTGGAGACGAAAATTGATAACGAACAGTTAAGGGATGTCTCTTAGAAACTATACGTAAAGCAACCTTAACCTACTTTCAACTGTTAACAAGTATTTCAAATATCACCATATTATCAATTCAAGACCTTTAACCTATAGGTCATCAAATAATGATTTGGAAGTTATTGCTCCAAATTCCTTTTTGAAGCCCTTATCGGCAATTCAACCTCATATTCAAGTGAAGTTTCCAGCCCAATATGGAAAAACTTCCTCCCTCACAACAAGACTTAGGCCATAACTCTAATCTGCTCAAGGACAGTTATATTGGAGACTTTCAGTGGAAGTTGGTATGAGATATATATATTCGATTTGCGCCAGACCAAGTAGAAGTCTCCTACTCTCAGAGTGGACCAAACAGAATAAAGAGGTTGGCAGATAAGTCTGATTCACACTAGGAAACCTACAAACTCTAGACCCTATCTGGCTTTTGGGTAGAGGTTCTGGAAGTCATTGTTGGTGATGACGATAAGATCAGGAGTGTGTTATTAAAAAGGGAGATGGACAAACCTGTCACTATTCTATTTGTCATCTATACCCATTGGAGTTATCTATTACCCACTCTGTCTCCAGTGGAGAAACTGATGCTGAAGCAAGCAGTGATCTCTCCAATTCAGATGGTCAAAACAATGAAAATACAGATCAAGTTGATCCCTCAAATTCAAATTCAGTTATTCAAAGTAATAGTGATACTGCTATTGTAGATGTACAACCTTCAACTTCAGGTATAAATTCACCTCAACTTGACTCTCAACAGAATCAAATTTCTCAGCTCAATTCAGTCAAAGAAAGACCTCTTAGACAGGCTGCTGTCAAGTGTCAAGAATTCCTTCGCAGGAATTTATCTGATTTGTAAAAACTTTAATTCTTTTAATTGCAATGGTTTTCATTGCAACTCTTCAGTGGGAGGATATAAAAACTATTATATACTTTCACATATATATCTTATGCAAAAAAATAGAAGAGATTTTTTATTTTTAGCATTTCTATTTATTTTTAAGGATACAGAAACTATTAGCTATACAGTATATTAGTTTTAGTGGAATTTATATTTTTGTCCCCTTCAATATAATTGACCAGAAATTTCACTAAAAAATAACAACTGCGGAATCACTTCAAATTCAAAAACCGTCCTATTTAGTCGTGCTTGTGATATCAAAAATTTTAATCAAAATGTAAAGAGTTAGTAGGTTAATTGTAATTTTCCCTTTCTCAACCTTTATCAACCTACCTCTATTCTCTTTACCTCCTACTCACCTTACAAATTTAACCTAATAAGTTAGTTAGTTATAATTTAATAAAGCCAAAAAGGCCGAGTTATCTTAAAAACTAATAGAGCTACCTCAAGGACCAAAAAAGTCTTTGAATAACCAACAAACCCAAGGTAAGGATTATGTAGTTACACAATTGTATTTATAATATTTTAATTTTTTTTTTGTTCTTTTTTTAAGTAGTTCTGACAACTTGATCTAGACTCTAGATTTTGAAGGTTACTGTCAACTTGGCAAGAATTCACACGTTACATAGGGATGCCGATATTTAAAAAAAATATCGATATATTGATATATCGATATTTTAAAAAATATCAAATTGCTCTCGATACTATCGGTCAAAAAATATCGATATATCGGATTAAAAAAATATCGTTTATATATATATATATTAATTATTATTATATAAATCTATATCTTATTAATTATACAAATCTAGATATAGTCGAACATAATTTAGTAATTATTTTTTTTTATTATATTTATTTATAAAATATATATTATAATATATATATATATATACTATAATATATATATATATATATATTATATAATAATAGTATGTAATATATTATATATTTACATATATATTATATATATATATAATATATTATATATTTTTTTATATATTATATATATATATATATATATATATATATATATATATATATTAAGGCCAGCATCCCGAAAAGGCCAGGCATGTAGAAAGAGAAACTATAAACATTTGCATGAAAAATAAATAACGATTTGATTTCCAGCAAGTATTTCATCGACAAAACTTAAAAAATAAATTATTTTATTCTAAATTTATTAATAACACCTTAATATTAGTATAATCTTAGACCTGGCAAGCTACGCTGTGATTGACCTTGAATCCTGCATTAGTTCACGATAGCAAAAGTTGCCAAATACCATTTTATTTTTACGCTTTGGAGAAAATGTTATTTTTTCTTTTTATATCCTTTTTAGGGGGTTCGAGCCAACGGAGGTACGCCGAGAAACCCCGACTCTATCCATCTTTACTTTTTACCCTTCGGGTATTCTTTAGTTATAAAGAAAAAACAAATTCAAACATTTTGGCAACGTTTGCGCGCTCCTCGCGACTACTCCGCAGCTTCTTCGTATCCAAAAAACGGTAATTTTTGCAACATTTTTAACAATTTTAATTTTTTTAAAAGCGTTATTTTTTAAAAAAAAAATTTTAATTTCAGGGGTAAAAATGTCTCCTGATTAATAAAATTATATTTATTTTCGTGTAGCTGTTATAGTTTTTTAGTTACATGCCTGTCCTTTTCGGGATAGTGACACATATATATATATATATATATATATATATATATATATATATTATATATATATATATATATATATATATATATTTATATATATTATATATATATACCAGTTTTGCGTAAATAACGCCCCCGCAAGCCCCGCGGTGCGGGGGGGTGCAGGAGCCGAGAGGGTCGCACGGGCTGGCAAGAGGGATGTAGCAACTTTTTTCGATGAAACTCAATAATGAAAGCTCTCTCTTCTTTGTATATATATATATATATATATTATATATATATATATATTATATATATCTATATATTTCTATTATATATATATATATATATATATATATATATATATATATATATATATATATATATATATATATATATATATATAATATTTTTATCTTTATATATATATATTTATTTTATTGTTTATATTATTTTTATCTATATATATATATATATATATATATATATACACGATATTTTTTAACCCGATATATATTGATATTTTTTTTAAATATCCATATATCGATATATCGATATTTTTGTTATGAGTGGGAAGTACATTGGACTGCAGACCAAAATCAAGCGAAAGTCGCCTAATGCAGAGTATGTGCATTGTGCAAAGGATTCTGTAAAGGAGATTACAGAAATGATTGTTTTTTATGATGTGATTAATGAGATATATGGGTATTTCAGTCAGAATCTTCCAAGATGGCAATCCCTGAAAGAAATTTCTTTAGAAACCTGCATGGTCAACAAAACCGTTAAAAGACTGTGCCCAACTAGATGGTCTTCGAGGTTCGATTGCTTGTTGGCAGTTAAAGTTAATTTCATTTATATTTTGAACTGTTTATCAAAAATCATCCTAACTTCAACAAAGAGCTCTGAAGTAGTTGAGGCGACAGCATTAAGAAGACAAATGTCTACTTTTCACTTCATTTTAATGCTTGTGTTTCAAAGCAAAATTTTGGAAAGTATTAACATCACTTCTAAAACACTCCAAAAATCAGACATACCCCTGGATGAAGCTTCCACTCTTTTAGAAAGGTGTGTCACCAAACTAAACCAGTTGCGGGGAGAGTTTTACAAGCTAGTGGAAGAGGCCCAGGAAATTGAAAGAAGCTGGCAAATTGAGACTTCATTGCTTACTAAACGCAAAAGCAAAGTGACAAAAGCTTGATGAGCTTTATAAAGATGTTGACTTCATTGATCCTTTGCACATTTCAGGGTGAGGGTTTTTACAGAGCCATTGATATACTAATAGGCCAAGTGAATCGGAGGTACCAGAGTATGAGGAAGCTGAAACAGATGTTTTATTTTCTTTTTGAGCCCTACAGCCTTTACAGAACAAGCAGATAAAGAGCTCATGGAGTCTGCAACTAGTTTCACAAAAAATATGAAGCCGACGTGACAAGTTCTTTAGTTACGGAAATTGTCTGCTTCAGGAATGTTGTGGCAAGTGAAAATAAAAAAAAAAAATGACAAAAATAATACAGGGCAGAATATTTGTTGATTGAAAATATATATGTTGTTTGTAGTTCAGACGTGTGTACAGTTTTTATAATGTTTCTGACACCCCCAGTAACTTCATCATCTGCTGAGAGATCTTTTTCAAAATTAAAACTAATAAAAAGTTATTTGAGAAGTACCATAACGACCGTAAGGTTAAGTGAATTGGCTGTACTTAGCATAGAGTATGATCGGGCTCGCGCAATGGACTTGGAGAAATTAGTGCGAACATTTGTGATGCAAAGAGACGAAGGCGATTAATGAGCAATTTAGAAGACTATTAAATGTCAAAGTTAAAAAAGTAATTACAATGTTGCATTGTTTTATTAGTAAGTTTTTGCTTTGCTTTACCAATAACAGTAATGTAAAAGTGTTTTAAAAATGCACATCTCTTTTATATATATATATATATATATATTAATATATATATATCTTTCTTTCTATTATAATATATATATATATATAATAATTATATATATATATATATATATATATATATTATATATAATATATATATATTATATATATATATATATATATATTATATATAAATATATATTATAATATATATATATATATATATATATATAATATTATAATATATATATATAATTATATATATATATAATATATATATATATATAATATATATATATATTTTAAATTTTAATTATTATATATATATATATATATATATATATATATATATATATATATATATATATTTATTACCTTCTCTCTTTTCTTCCTCTTTGATTATTGTGATCCTCCCTCTCACGTGACCAAAATCTTGTTTGCTATTGGTCATCGAGCCCGCCATTTTCGCCTCGAAGAAGCATTTTGGAACCTCTCCTCTAAAACGTCCAAATTACGTGTAATCATCATAGATAATTCGCCAAATCAGATTGACATTTGTTTTGTGAGCATCAGTGACTATTTTACACATGTTTAGTGCTCCAACAATCTTCAGTGTAACCTTTGCCCTCGAATGGTACAAGGTGAGCTATTCGTGTTATTTTCTAAGGCCTAATTTTTGTGCCATTCCGTAATAGTAAATAATTCTTTGTTGTGATACTCAGTGAAAAATAACCTTTATTGTGCATTACATTTATTTAGATTTAAATAACTTTTTAATATTTTATTCACTTATATAGCGAACCTATGCGCAAAAATTTATTAATTAAATATAATAGTCTACCCTAAATAGAGATCTTAATTATTAATAGAGAACGCATTATTTCATGCGTAACTTTTATATCTCATATTGTAATCTCATTATTATTATTATTATTATTATTATTATTATTATTATTATTATTATTATTATTATTATTATTATTATTATTATTATTATTATTATTATTATTATTATTATTATTATTATTATTATTATTATTATTATTATTATTATTATTATTATTATTATTATTGTTAATTGTTTACAATATGTTAATTATGTTTATTATTTCAATATAGATTATGACCTCTGACCAAAGTTGTATCACTAATTCAAGCCTTCTGATTCCTGTGTTACGCCCAACGTAACAGTGGTCACCCTGGAGTTTTGACGTACCTGTGATGCCCCTGAACTTTTGCCGTCGCTATCCCGGCATTTCTGCAACCACAGCATCCACCTACTGAAGCAGGAAACCCATTTACTATATAATTATAACCATTTAATATTATATTACGATTCAAATTTTAAATAATATCAGGGTGAATTCTGGCCCAAATTATCATTTTCAAACAATCATTTTTACGTCATTTCGGCCCATAAAAGCGGCCTAATATATATTTTTGTTAACATTTATATACCTATTTGTAAAAATTTACTCTGTTTTTGGTCTCCGACCACTATATTTCTCATATTTAGCTTACGTAAGTTGCATTTTAGCTCGTTATCTCGCCAAATTTTTTTCAAATTTTTTTTTTATTTTTTACAATTTTATATTATTAATATTATTAAAATTATGTCCCCTCCTGACGCTGCAAATACTGAAAATATCAATGTGATATCACAACAGCCTGCTTCAGACAGGGAGACATCTAACGCTTACACTGGCAAGTTCGTCACCAACGATCTCGATTTGACCTTTACATTACTTGAGCTTCAGCTCGAGTCCACGAATGAACTTGCCCGCTTTAGGGCACTCTTAAACATATTACCTGTTCCCGTATTGCAGCGCCTGAAAGACATTTTACCTTCTTTGCATTCTCACAACCAGCCCTACACCCAACTTAAAACCGAACTTTTAAACCGTCTGGGAGAAACAGATGCTGAAAAAGTGAAAAAGCTTTTGACTGGTGGTTCTCTTGGTGATCGTTTGCCATCAGTTCTGTTATCTGATATGCTCAATCTTCTCGACGGTCCTCCCGTAGGTAATTGTATACATATTGTACGTCATCTCTTCCTACAGAAACTCCCTACAGAGATGCAATTGCGCTTAGCCACTGTCGATCCTAATTGTTCACTACAAGAACTAGCTACTTTTGCTGATAGAGTTTGTAAAGCGAAACCTATTACGACAGCAGACATACCTTCACAAGTTTCGCACATCACGGTTTCCACCGACAATAATAACTTACCACCAGCGTCTCTTTCGCATGTAAATGAGTCAGTCAATGCAATTCGACAACCGCCGGCCCCAGAAAATGCTTATATTGTGTCCCAACTTCAGGTGTTGCAGAACACTATCATGGATTTAACTAATAGAATGCGTGCATTGGAGGCGCGTTCCACTGCTCCTTCCCCCCCTCCTCCTTCCCCTCCTTATCCTCAACAACAATATCCTTATCCTCAACAACAATATCCTCAACCTCAACAGTATCCTCATCCTTCATCCTCTCATCATCCTTATTCACCACCTCCTTCATACCCCCAGCCTCTTTCATACCCCCAGCCTCTTTCATACCCCCAGCCCCCTCCCAATGCATCAAATACTTATTCTGCATACAATTATGGTCATAATTCTCGCTCTCCTACTATGCAACGACGTTCATATCGTCGCTCACCTACTCCTTCGCGTCAATTCGCCTCTTCTCCTGTTGCTTCTCAGGCTTTAGTTCAGTTTCCGTCGCATAACCAGCAGGGTATTTGTAGAAATCATCAACGTTTCGGAGACCAAACTCGGTCATGTCTTAAGCCTTGTACATTCGGGAATTTAAACTCAAACACCACTCCGTAAACACGCTCGGGGTGGTTTCAAAAGCGTCAAACTTACTTTGTGTTTACGATCCCTCCACCAAACTATCTTATCTCGTAGATTCTGGGAGCTCAATCTCAGCTGTACCACGTTCCATCCTCGGGAAAACTCATGCTCCAGAAGCATCGGGCTCTTTACGCGCCGCCAACGGCACCACCATCAACACTTATGGTACCAAACGACTCCATTTAACGCTCTCGTTCCGTCGTGATTTTATATGGGACTTCACGATTGCCGACGTCACTTTACCAATAATAGGTGCCGACTTTCTGTCTCACTTTAACCTTCTTGTAGACATGAACCACAACCGCATCATTGATTTTGAGACACATTTCTCATCCGCTTGTATTCGTGCGTCCGCATCCATCAGTGGCATACATCTTTCTCCATCTAATAATATTTTTGAATCATTATTAATTACCGATTTTCCCGAACTTCTCTCTCCAGTCTCCAAGTTCCCCCCTGTGAAACATAATGTTGTTCATCACATTGAAACTTCCGGCAGACCTCCATTCTCTCACGCTCGGCGACTTGCACCGGATAAACTCAAAGCAGCAAAGCTAGAGTTTGAATCTCTCTTAGAAAAGGGCATCATCCGACCTTCAAAGTCTGACTACGCTTCTCCATTACACATGGTACTCAAACCTAATGGTGATTATCGCCCAACAGGCGACTATCGCTGCCTGAATGCTATCACCCGTCCGGACCGTTATAATGTACCTCATTTACAGGATTTCACATCCCATCTCTCTGGTTGTACTATCTTCTCTAAGATTGACTTAATTTCCGCATTTTTTCAAATTCCCGTCAATCCGGACGACATTCATAAGACTGCCATTATCACTCCCTTCGGTCTTTACGAATTTCTTCGAACGCCATTCGGTTTAAGAAATGCTAGTCAATCATTTCAACGTCTTCTAGACTCAGTATTACGCGGTTTACCTTTCGTCTTCGCCTACATAGACGACTTATTGATAGCCAGTGCTTCTCCAGAAGAACACACTTCACATCTCAGGCAAGTTTTTTCCAGACTAAGCGAATTTGGTCTATGTGTCAACTCTTCCAAATGTGAATTCGGAGTTTCATCCCTAACCTTTCTCGGACATACAATCTCTGCCGACGGTATACGTCCTCTTGAAGATCGTGTGGCAGCGATTCGTGACTTTCCGAAGCCTGTAAAACAGCGTCAACTTCGTCGTTTTTTAGGGATGGTGAACTTCTACCATCGCTTTATACCGTCCGCTGCTAAAATTCTCCTCCCTCTCCACGCACTTCTTAAGCATCCACGTAAAGGATCTGCTGCTTCTGTCACTGTAGATTGGAACGACGAAGCAACTAATGCCTTCACCGCCATCAAGGAAGCCCTTGCTTCCTCCGTGTTACTAGTATTTCCATCCGACACAGCCCCGACTAGGATCAACACAGACGCTTCAGACTTCGCAGCTGGAGCTGTGCTGCAACAATTTATTGATGACGAATGGCGTCCATTAGCTTTCTTTTCTAAAAAGTTCCAGCCGCCTGAAACAAGGTACAGCGCATTTGGAAGAGAACTTCTCGCAATCTATTTAGCTATTAAGCACTTCCGTTACTTCATAGAAGGTCGGGAATTCCATGTCGTAACTGATCATTTACCCATCACGCATGCCATTACAGCTTCCACAGTTAAACAGTCCCCTCGTGAAGCCCGCCACCTTGAGTTTATTGCACAATTCACAACTGATATCCGCCATATAAAAGGAAAAGACAACATTCCTGCCGATGCTCTATCCCGAATTAACGCTATCTCTCCTTTACCTGACATTGATTTCGTCGAAATGGCTCGCTTGCAGCAACTCGAAGAGATTGTTTTTCCTAGTGCTTCTTCCTACGACATTCAAACTGTAGAAATT
>JABUQX010022297.1:17500-37614 GCA_015478945.1 Trachelipus rathkii
AAAGTATCGGTATCAGGTATTGTGCTAAAATTTTGGTATCAGATATCATTTTTCAAAAAAATGAGATGCAGGTGTTTAAAGGGTGCGGTAGGTTAATTACCAGGAAACACCGAAGATGGAAGAGAATTCCATAGAACAGTGGTTGCAGGAAAGAAGGAAGCATCGCAACGAACTAACCCGGAGTTACCAATATCAATACAAAACATCACCCCTTGTGTTATGATGGCATTGTAAAGGTAGTAATACGCGAGTGATACGTTCCCTCGAGCACCTGCTGCCGCAGTACCTATAGAAAAGAGATAAAGCACCAACAATCACGCCGCAAAGATAGAGGGTCAAGTGAAGTGGAAGTAGCAGAACAGTTTATAAGCCTTTTACCCTTTGACTCAATCCTATCCAAAAGCTGGGTAAACCAAAGCCCTCCAGATATGAGAGCAGTACTCCATACAAGGGCAGATGAGGCCCTTGTATAACAGGAGTAACAGAAGAGAAAAAAAAATATCTCGCAGTCTAAACAGAAGTCACAGTTTCTTTGAGGCCGGCCTAGCAACTGTTGTGATATGTGATGTTTCCAAGACATTTTTTTGTATTTGTCGAGATGAAGGTAGGAAAGAGAAGTATGCCTCTTAAGAGAGGGAGATTTGTAGAAGTTGGGTTTTTAAAGAATTGAATTTCACAAGGTTGAGACGACCCCACCTATATATATATATATAGCGTCGGGCGGGGTGACCAGGCCCGCCTCTTTAGGAAGGGTGATTCGGTCCACTCTAAATTAAAATAAAAATAAAATATTTCGCTCATTTAATACCACGCAGTAAGTACTACAGTTTTTATTAGATGCATATTTAATTTTAGAAAGTTTTTAATATTTTTAAAAAATGTTAGAAATTAGGGTACAAAATGTCCTTCATAGTGATGGGTAAATGCCCAGGCACTTAAGAATTGGGCAAATGCCCTGGGCATTTATCTGGGCATTTGTCCAATTTGCATTTAGAGGGCTTTATACTTTTATTATAATATATATAAGTATATATTATATATATATAGTATTATATATGATAGTTATATATATATATAATATATAATTATATATATATATAATATATCTATAGATATATATCAGTAGCCAATAAGGTTAGAATTAGAATAAGGGGAATCTGCTTAGAATAATTAATAGGGATGGTGCTTTCGTAGCTAATGAAATAAATGTGAGAGGTGTGGAGGAAACACTTCGAAAATCTACATAACATTGGCCCTAATGAAGAGATAGTGAATGTGTGTTGGTTTGATGGTGCAAGAAGGAATAAGTATTTTCGGATGAGGTCATTAGTAAGGAGGAGGTAATGGGTAGAGTGAGAAAGTTGAAGAAATGGTAATCTGCAGGTATAGGATGAAATTACTGGTGAAAATGATCAAGATGGAGGCGAGATGGTGATTGATGTGGATTTGAAGTTGTGTAACAAAGCGTTTAATGGAGGCTTTGGAGCGTATCACACTTTGGAGGGATTGAGGACAGCAGTATATAAGGGTAACAGGATAGCTTGTAGGAATTATAGGGGAAATTAGCTTATTGAGTGTTGTAGAGAATATATAAACTGGTGTTTTGGTAGAAAGAATGCGTTGAGTGACTGAAGGGCTGATTGGTGAAGAACAAGGTGCATTTAGAAGTGGTAGAGGGGATGTGTGGATCAAAATCTTTACATTGAAAAAATGATTGACAAAATAAAAAGAAGAAAGAATAAATTGTATTTAATTTTATGGATTTGCAACAGGTGTATGATAGGATTAATAGGGAAGCTCTGTGGCAGGTGTTAGTGAAATATGGTGTTGTTGGTAGGCTCCTGAATGGAATCAAGATTATGTATGACGATAGTGAAAGCGTGTGTAAGAATATATGGAATCAAAAGTGATTTTTATAATATTAATGGAGTGAGGCAGGGATGTGCTATGTCTCCTTGATTATTCAATTTGTATGTGGATGGAGTTATGAAGAATTAGAGGTAGGGGTGGCAGGGGATGGTGCTAGAATGATGGAGAATGGAAGAGAGTGGAGGGTTCCCTACCTATTATATGCGAATGATTTGGTTTTCTGTGGAAAATCTGAAGAGTTTAAGAAGATTGGTATAGAGATTTGCCAGGGTGTGTAAAAGGAGGGGTTTGAAAGTAAACGTAGATAAGAGTAACAGGTTATGGGTTGTGAGTGAGGACAGTCCTCATGTGAAGTTATGTTAGATGGTGAGGCAGCTGAAACAGTGTCTGAGTTTAAATATACAGTATATATTGGATGAAAAGGGAAGACATGATGCAGCAGACTGTAGATAGAAAAGTTGTGATTGGCAGAAGGTGACTAGATCAATTCAATCTTTTATGGATGTAAAGGACTAAGTCTTGAGTAGCTAGGATCTTACATGAAGGTATGTTGGTTACCTGTGTCAAAGTATAGTAATGAGACTATGGTCTGGAATAAGAGGTATAGAACTAAAATAGCAATTGTGTTCAGATTGGAAATCTTAGGAATCTTCATAATTAGGGAGGTTGTGTGGTGTTGAAGAAAGGGGTAAATGAGAGAATAAATGAATTTACATTGAGATGGTTGGTCAAGTGGAAAAGGATGGATGATAGTCGGTTGGTTAAGCCGGATGTATAGTGGTGAGCTGGGAGACGACCGGCTGGGAGACGAAGCAAAAGTGAATGAAATAGTAAAGGAGATGCCTGGAACGGAGAATGTGAGTTTGGAAGAGGTGAGAAGAACTGGTGCAATAACTGAGGTGAAGTAGAATTTCACGGTAGGTTTATTGTCTGAGGAGGTATGGGTTGTGGCCTGCATGCCTGGGCCTGCAGCTTGACACATAACATACTGTCTGCACGTACGTTGAGGATATTTTTATGGCAGAGATAGCACTTTGCAAAGAGGTGCTCTTTAGATGATCTAGGAGAGTCGAGAAGCTAACCGGAATAAGCAATTCAAGAAGATAATATGTGTAGCTGGACTGTTAGCTACCGCATAAGTATAAATGATAAGTGGAGTATACAGCTATAGAGAGTCAGGGAAACTAAGAAGAAATTTACATTTAGTGAATAAGAGGGAGGTAAGTACTGAGGAAGGACACATAATTAGCTTTCCTTGATACTCAGGACCTAATAAGTAGTACTAAGCGCGTCTAAGTAAGTAAACGTATCCCGTCTTTACTTAATTAATCTATAAGTTAAATATATAATAATATACTTACTCAATCATAGTTGCGGTATTTACTGAGCGCGTATATTATATACTCAGTATATTAAGTAGCCGAGAATACCGAAAGGGGGAGGGCCTATTATTAGTGAGCTAAGTGGAGTATAAAAGTATATAACTGAGTAATCCTGATCGTATCAGCAGTTAGTAAGCAATCGTTTATACAACCTAATGATTATGAATCAAACGAGGAGTAATATATATTATAATAAGCATAGATTTAGCCGCAGAATGCTTTCTCGTGCATTAAGAAGACGTATTTTTCGCACCAGCCGAATATTGACTGATGAAAGAGATATTGCCCGATGAAAATATAAGTGGAGTGGTAATGGTTGGATTAAAGAGTTGTTGTGATAGAAAGTGTGTACAGCCTAAATGGCAATGTCAATCAGGGAAATAGTGAGAGTGTTGTCCCCAACAGGGTTCAGTGCTGGGTAACTTGCTCCTCAACTATACAAATACGAAATGATTTAGACAAAGGACATATAATATAAGTTTTTTTAAGTTTTGCAGAGATTCCAGAAGTGGACTACTCAAGTAAGGAAAGTGAAGGATATATAAAGACTTCAAAATGATCTTTGATAAACTTTTCTTGGTGGGCAGATAATGGCAAATGAATGAATGAATTAAGTTTCTTCTTCTAGGTTCCTCAAATAAAAGTTTTAACACATATGAAATGGGGATGTGTTGAGTCTGTGGACCAAGAAAAAGAATCGAGTGTGATTAAATAACAGTAATTTGAAAGTAGCTATCAGTGTTTTGCGCAAGCAAAAACAAGCTAATTAAGATGCTACGGCTAATAAATCGTAAATGATGTTTTAAGAGCATACATAAGTTAAAGAGAAACTGTATAATAGCTATATTAGGCAAGTAATAGAGTATTGTGCACACAAGTTTGGTCCACTTATTATAAAGACTTAGATATGCTAGAGAGAGCGCAATGTATAGAGACACAAGTGATTTCTGGGTTTGAGGGTAAGAGCTATGACGGAGAAGGATGAAGGAGTAGAATGTTTTTCTCTGTAGACGAAGCCGGCGATTTATCTCAGAGGGGATATGACTAAGTCCTACAAAATATTTACACATCTATTTAATGATAGAGACCATGAATTTTTCATAGATAGAGCCACGGAACGGAGAACCAGGGACATAGTAAAAAAATTAATAAAAAAGCATGCATCTTGAATGTTAAAGCCATTCATTCAGCAATAGGGTTGTTTAAATTTTGGAATTGTTTGCACAGGAGGTTGCTGAGTATGACTCGAGTGCAACATTAAGAAAGGATTGGGATACGTAATATGGAATGGTTTTGGGTAATTATATAGTATATTTTTAATTAAACCAAATTAGCGGGTTTTTATTACAGTAGTTATTAACACATTGCCTGCCACGGGTAAATCGGTAAAACTTCTCCGGAGGCCACTGAAGATTTTTTTTGCATTTTTATACTAGGTTATGATGAATGAAATCATGGTAGTGAAAATTCGTAAGGTACACAAGTCTTTACGCGAGATAGTTTAAATTTTTATTGTTTTATTTTTTTTAATTTCACCAGCAGCCGATGTCTGCCTCTCATATATGTTGGACATTGGTCCAATGTCGAACCTATATGTGGCGAGCATGTTGCAGCATATAGTGCGAGCAGACCTGTTCGCAACATACTGTGGTGACATCTATTTCCTAAATGTTTTTTATTTCAGAGAGCTAAATACGCAAACTTATAAATATTTTCAGAGGTAAAATAATAATATAAAATAATCTACATATTAAAATAATAAATAAAAAAAGTGTACCACCACCTAATAGGCTCCACGTGCCGGTACATGGATTCATTGCTTATGATATATATATACTAGTATATACTATTTACTATAGCTATATATATATATACATATACTATATATAATATATATAATATATAGCTATATATATATATTATATATAATATCATATATATATATATATCATATATATTATAGTATATATATATATATATATAAGATATAAGTAGTAGATGATATATCCCATTTTCATATGAAGACTCAAAGCGTAGGAGTAAATACTGAGAACTTGTAACAACGCGAGAACTGTAACACCGACGGCCACGAGACTTATACCAAAAGTTTCCTCAGCGGCCACGCTATCTTTTGAGCATATATAATTGCATGTATTGTCTCACAGATTTGTGCGACGAGGCCTCAAACGAAGTCACTGTGTCGCACAAATATGTGCGAGCCTGCTTCAGGGGTGTATATTTATATTGAAGGAGTATTTCAGTATAAGGATTTGGCCTCTCAAGCTTTTTTGTTTATTAATTAGGTTAAACTGCAGTGGGTTTGCAGCAGGGGATCTACTGAACCCAAATAGATTGTAGTTGGCGTGTATCTTTACGCTATAGTATTTTTTTCTATTTGTTTCAGACTTTGTGTATATTATGTAGTTTGTGGATTTGCATGAGCATGCTTTTGTGATTTGCTGAGCAATAGTTTTAGACTTTGTGTATACTAAGTAAGTTATTGACAAGCCCTAGGGTGCTTTGTGGATTTGGGCATGAACATGTTGTTGGTAGATCTATGGTTCTGTTGGTGTTGGCACTGCGGACAGTCCTTGATAGTGCACATAAAGCTGGCTTCTTACTTCTCTTTTATATTCCTACTAAGCTTCTAATGTATTTGACGAGATGCATTGTGAGGGTGCTGTTGCGATCTGTTGAAGCTACTAGATTGGATTTTCTGACTGGTAACTAATTTCTCACTAAAGGTATAGCAAGGGGACTGTAAGAAGCTGATGCTTAAGTTTGCGACTTGCGCGCATAGCTGTCTTGCTACCATACTTTTTCACTGCTTTGCAGGTGGCATGTTGGCATGTGATGACCCACCCAGTCATTGGGGAGAATGAAGTGTGGGTGATGATGACTATATAAACCACTAAATTACAATAACATAAAATATACAATGCGCAAAATGAAATAAGCTTATTATTTGCGAATGTTTTTTTGTATCAAATGCTAGTGACACAATAGATTCATAGGACCTACTTAACTGATAATTTTTATAAATGCCCAGTTTTGGGGCGGGCATTTATGAAATGAGCAAATGCCTGGACTAATGCCCATTTTATAAATGCTTGCCCACTGGGCATTTGCCCAGCGTAATCACGCTAGTCCCCTTCATAGATTTCCTTTGAAAATGTGAGTTTTTTAACTTGTTATAAAAATGAAAAATATGTTGATAGATTTATAATTAGTTTTTTTCAGTATGGTACACTCGAATATGTTCTATTAACTGGCAAGAAGTAAAGATTTTTGATCATAGCAGTAATTAGTTGGCTAAAAAAAGCGAGGGCCATAGACGTTGTCGATTCAGCACGAGGACCGTCTGCTACGAAATATTGATCGGACGGGGTGGATCGGACGCACCATTGTTTTTCGTATGTTATGTTGATCTATTAATTGACATTTTTATTACGTAAATTAATTTAAAATGTAATACAACGAAGTTACTTACTAATACAATGTGAAAATTTTTTTTATAAAAAAATTTTGAAAAAATTTTAGATAAAAAAACGATTCAAAAGCTGTCAAAATTTTTTGTGGGCTACTTTATTTTTTCATAAATTTACCTTATTTCGTCGTATTTTATTTATAATTTTTTGACATTTTAATACTTATTACGGAATTTTAATATGAATAAATTAATTATTACTAGTTAAGTAAAAATTAAATATAAAATTGAAATTTAGACGTAAAAGACGAATTTAAACAGATGGTCACCCCCCAATGGTGGTCCGCTTCAGCCCTCCAGGTCTAAGCTGACTACAGCGTTATTCAAATTTAATAAAACTTTTATTATTAGAATTACATTATTCTTTTTTTGTGTGCTTATGACGACTATAGGGCGTGATTTACAAAAAAAAAAAATTCCAAAAGTGGCATTAGGGGGAGAGTCGGGAGCCAATTTATACTAAAGTGGTCAAGTCACCACCCGCTCGCTATAAATATTAGGGGATGTACGCATAGTATTCGGTATCGGCAGTATCGGTCAATTTTCTTGGTATCAGTATCGGTACTCGTTAATAGGGCCAATACTTGGCCGATACTTCTTATTTTTGGGTGAAGAATTAATGAGAACTTTTAGATTCAATACACTGTACAACATGAAAAATGTCTTTCACATGAATATGTGTTCCTTGTATATTCTTGCCTGAAAAGAAAGATTGCTTTTTTTTGTCTAACCATCCAAATTGGTGAATTTGGCGAATTTGGCACTACAAACCATTTTTCATTTCTTGCTAGCATGTTTCTCTCCGGCTTTTTAAATGTTGTTTTAGTATGGTTTGGATATGTGTGAGGTTGTACTAAGTGTTGTAATGAGAAGAGTAATATTTTATATTATAATATAGTATATATATATATATATATATACCTATACCTATACTTTCGCACCCACCTGAGCTGCTCACCTTAATTGATGGGCACACTGCTTCAGGAAGCCCGCGCCGCACCAAGGCGAGTTCACGGTCGAGATAAGAGGATACGAAACAGACGGTATCGGACGGTTGGCGACGACGAGCTGGCATCTCATACACAGAAGGAGGGTGCGCTATGTGTGTCTGGAGATTGTGTCATCTGGTGCAAGTGGGGGAGGTGACGTGTCTAGTTTGTAAATTCTATGTTTATATTGGCAGAGTCTCGGTGTACCGCGATCTGCACGAGCGAGGTCCGTTGTTTGGCTTCTCTAGACAGCGTTTCTTCTATTGGGGAGAGTTTTGGGGAGGGGGTATTTAATAAAGTATTATTTGGGCGGTTTTGAAGGTAAGTGTTTGTTAGGTGGGAATGGATATGTGAAGTCCATGGCCTATTGGGAGGGGGCGGGGGAATTATATTATATGTGTTGTAATAAAATTGTGCAGGTGAGGAAGGGGGGATTTTAGTCTTTGTCGAGGGGATTGGAGAGATTTGGTGACAATGAATGGGATTGGGTATTAACGGGTCTTCTGTAAGAATTGGGTCCATCATGCTCCAATGGATGTGGAAATGACGAGGATGGCGTTTCATCGTGTAAATGATGGATTGGGGTGGTTTTAAGTGCAACCTGTGAACTAATTCTAAGGGCTGCGTGTTTGAGAGATTTGTTAGTTTATAGTTGTGTTTGGATTTTGATTGCAGGAACCATGCTGGGGAAGCGTAATTTAAGTTTGTTCTAAGGAGTTGCTTATAGATAGTAGTTAGTGTGTGTTTACTGTCGCTGAAATTGTGAGTTGGGAAGGTTCGCTCAGGGTGTTTAGTTTTCGTTGAGTTGGGTTGGAAGTGATTTGGTCAATATGGGGGGAAAACGTCATGTGGGTGCCGTTGTTAAACCTAGTATTTTTGGTTTTTTGTTTAAGTGGGAGGGGGTTATTGTTCAGAGTAATTAGGGATGGAGTTGATGGATTGATGATCGTCGGTGGTAATAGGGTGATAAGAGGACTTAAGGGGGGTATGCTGTCATTTCTGTGGTGATTAACAGTTCTTTCTAAAGAGTGTAGGTTTCTGAGCTATGTTGTGTGGGCCTTGTGTTTAATCTGGGTGTGGGACAATGAGGCTAATGTCATCTGCATACGTGATTAAGTTTGGTGGAGTGGGTGGATTTGGGTGGGGTAGGTCTGCAGTGAATAAAGTTGAATACAAAAATGGAGAGAGAAATGGCTCTGTGGGACGCCGTTTTGTAATTTATTGGAGTGGAGATTGTTTTTATATAATACTTTTGCAAAACGGTTGGTGAGAAAGTTAGAGCCATTTTTTGTCATTTTTTTCTAAAGGGGAATGGAGGATTTTTTCATTAATTAGGAGGTGTGTGGGGACGGTGTCAAAATGCTTTGTCTATGTCTATTGCTGTGAGTAATTGATCTATGGGAAGGTGATTGTTTGAAGCCATTAATGATGTGTTGTGTGAGGGAAGTGAGGGCTGTGGTGTAGAGTGGTTGCTTTAAATCCGTGTTGGAAGTCTGGGAGAGAAATAGATTGGGAATTTTATTTAATATTCATTTTCTAGCAATTTACTGCATGAACAAAGCCAGAGAATGGAGCGATAGGACAGGAAGGGGAGTTGGGGGTCTTTTTTTGGTTTGAGTTAAAGGGATTATGTATGTTGTTTCCAAGATTGGGGGACAGATATGTGCGTTGCAAGATTTTATTGAAGTGTCTGTAATTAAGGAGGATTGCTTTATTCCAGGTGTTTTACGTGCCAGGTTAGATATGGGTCTGGGCTGTTGCTCGTTTGAATTTTTGAGAGGTTCTAATGGGTTTCTGTTATATGATTGTTTGTGAATGGAGGTTATGGATTGAGCATTTCTAGTTTTGAGTTTCTAATTGTTTTTTTTTGTTTTTCCTGTTATCTGGGTGTGTTGGTTTGTGCGGGAGATCTTAGCGTAATGTTTAGGGAGACTGTTTGATTGTTGTTTAGGGGAGGGAGTTGTTAGTAGAGATGGGGATTCGTGAGATGGTGGGGGGTTGTTTCGTGAATTTTTTAATTTTTTGATAACCTTGCCAGGTTTTCTTATTGTCTTTGCGTGAGATGTTTTGTGGAGGTATTCAGAGAATTTTTTAGTAGTGTTGCGGTGGTTTATAGAGGTTAGTGATTTTGTTGTTTTTAAATTTGTTATTTGGTTAGAGATGTGGGGGTATAATGGATTGAGTTTTCGAAGGGAGTTTCTTTTAGTTTTAATGAGTTGCTGGATGTTCGGGGATAGTTTGGGATTATAGGATTTTCTGTGGTCCTTGGGTATGTATAGAGGTTTGCAGATTTGATAATTGTTTTGTTTAAGTGAGTGATGGGAGGAGAGGAAGGGATGTTATGTCGTTGGATTGTGTGTGTGGTAATGTGGAGTTCATATCATTCAGTATATTGCGGGCCAGTGTTGCTTTTTTGGTAGTTAGTGTATGTAATGGTTTTTTTTTTTGGGGGGGTTGATATGGGGGGAAGTTAAGGGAAATAAGAGATTAGGGAAGGGGTGGGTCGGATTTGTAGGTTCAGTATGGTGTTCCAAGTAAGTAAGTGGTGAATGAGAGGGGGAACAAAATATATATACTACTATACTATATATATATATATATATATATAATATATATATATATATATATATATATAGGTATGATAGTATATATATATATATATATATATATATATATTATATATATATATATATATATAATATATATTATATATATATAATACAGTAGGGTCTATCCAATTTTTGCGTACCAAAATAATGGAAGTTGGCCGCTCGATAATTTTTGAAATCTTTTATATTCTTGCATTGGCGTTAATGTTTATCGCCTGGAAAGTTCAAACCACCGTTTCGTTTTGTAGTACTGCTGGTTTGTAATCAGGGTGAGCCAAATGTTTGACCAGGTGGAGCAAAATTATCACTTAAATAGAGGTAACCTTTTAAGTCATATCTCATATTGGTTAAATTCTTATACAAATTCCATATGGGCGTGAATTTGGTTAGGGATATTTAAGGTACTTTGGCTTTCTGTGTTTTTTTTTGGGAAAATAAATATTTCACCATGATAATGAATCCGAAAAATGTGTTAAAGAATCGAATACATTTACATTTTTTCGGTGGGTGTAGTTATTAAAAGAAGGAATAATTTAACTGACTATATAAAATTTTGTGTGATGATACACACTAAAAGTAAGGTTTAACTTAAATCTTATTTTAAGTTTTTTAAATAATTTTTTAAAACAATATTCCAGGTGCCAAAAATTCGATAGTATTGAAGATTGGTAAGTTCAAACTTTAATATCTCTTATGGTGTAGTAATAAAATCTGGAAATTTTTCAGCTGTTATACAAAACTACCAAAGATGTTTCCTTCACCTGCAATATTGACTTTGGTATTTGCTTGTTTTAAAAATACAGGTTAGATCAAAAATGCGCCAAAAAAAATTTATTTTTTTTAGTTTGTGTTTATAATTGCTATTATTATATTTATTATTGTTTATTATTATTGCGACAATTAGATAGTGTGCATTTTGGAAGAAATGAAAAACATGTTAAAAAAATTTAATTTTAAGGTTTAACAAATAAATAAGAATGTACCATTATATCTACTGTAAATGACCAAATTAACTAAAATAACTTTTGAAAAATTTTATCTTAATATATATATACTATATATTATATATATATATATATATATCTATAAATATATATATTATAATATATATATTATACTAATATATTTTTATAATAATATATCTATAATATTGTCATACATAGTAAATATATATCGTATATTTATATATATATATAGTATACTATATATATATATCTACATATCATAGGTATTATAACATAAAAAAAACCTTTAAATGCAAAATAATGAAAATTTGCTAGTAATATACCGGTATATATATGAATATATATATATTTATATATATATATATATATTATTATATTATTATATATATAATATATATAATATATATATATATATATAATTTACTTTGCCTGTATCTGTGATTGTTCAGAAGAAAAGAGATTTTTTCGGAAACTTTGTTTGAGATGTAATTTTCTGCCTGTTAATGACATTTTTATTTCAAGCACAAAATTTTTCGTAAAAATAATTTTTCATTTGGGATCCATACCGATTCGGATCTGAACTCTTGAATAAGTTCTGGGTCCGGAGGATGATACAAAAAATATATGTAGAACATCATCGTTCTCTCCATCACTTATTTCCTTTTAACCTTTCCATTCCACCATTGGTCTCATACATCGAAGCTAATGTGGTCATTTATGCTCTAACACTTAATGAAACAAGTGTGACTGCACAGTGGTGCTTCGTAACGTCAGTTTTTTTGAGGTTGGATAGCACTTAATTATGTTCTCTGAATCTTCATTTAATCCTAAGTTCTTGGTTTCCTTAATTTTTCCTCAGTTTATTTTTTATTATACTTCGCTTATTATGATTATAAATTCAATATTTTTTATTTTTTTTCTTTCATTTATTTCAGAGATAACCAAGTTAAATAAAGATTAATAAGATAACATTACCGAAATCTTGATTTTTTGGTTATTTAGTGTTCATCAAGCAGTCATCAAAAACCTAAAAATAAAACTTCCTTTTAAAAAGTTAAAATTACGAAAGTGGATAATACATGAAGTTTTTTGCTCTTCAATTTTTAACATATATACTTAAGCTTTTTCAACAAAGAATAAAGTTAAACCCGATCCTTCATCAGCTCTTGCAAGGTCGTTTATGAGAAACTCCTAGAAGAAAAGAAAAGGAGTGACTTCTAATTTACTATTTTCATCTCTAAAATATAGAACAAATGGGTGCAAAGTAGCTTGGTCATTGACCCAATGATACTCTTGAAATTCGTCTTGGACTACGTACGTGTAGTTCTCGGTAAAATCAGCCAAGATTATGCATTCATTTCAGAAAGTTTTTCTTTCTTTTCTTTCAAAAATTTAGATTAAATTTTAGAAATATAATGGTGACTTTTGAGATTTGCCAAATTTTCAATCATTGAAAATATTGATGAGATATAATATATAAGTATAGTATTACGACATATATAGGTATATATACTACTATATAATATTATATATACTATATATATTATATATATAATTAGGTGTATATAATATTATATATATACTATAATAATATATAATATATTATATAAGGTATATATATAATATAATAGTATATATAATTATTATATATAACTATATATATATATATAGTATATATATATATATTATATAATCAACTTTTTAAAAGTTATTTAGGTAATTTTGTCATTTACAGTAGATATAATGGTACATTCTTATGTATAATTAACCTTAAAAATTAAATTTTTTAACGCATTGTTTTTCCTTTCTCCTTAGATGCCGAACAACTATTTTGCATTTGACTATGTATTGTCTGAATATAATAACTATAATAATAACTATCATAACACAACAAAAAATTTTTTTTTGGGCATTTTTGAATGCTGTATTTTCTTAAAACAAGCAAATACAAAGTCAATATTGCAGGTGAAGGAACATCATCTATGGTAATTGTATTAATTTATTGTTTTTTTGTTAGTATATGTGTGAAAATTTCAGATTTTTAGGGCAGCTTACCACATCAGAGATATAAGGTTTCAAAGTTCGATTTTGTCCAAAAAATTGATTTCTGACACCACTGTAAATTTTTTCACATATTTACCAAACTTCAATAAGATTTAAGTTAAACTACTTAGTATGTATCATCACACACAATTTTATATCGTTAAATAATTTCCTTCTTTTAATAATACAACCACGAAAATCGGAAATTTCTTCGATGTTTTAACACAATTTTTCGATTCATTTTTCATGGGTGAAATATGTGGAGTTTCTGCAGACACACTAAGACGAGTACAGGGTGATACAGAGTAAGGTCATACGCGAAGAGAGTAAACCGAAGGATGGTTGCTTTAAGAGTATCCCTATGAAAAATCACAAGACGCTGGCGCAGCTAGTGGCGATGTTTGAGTGAGTAAAGTAAACTTGATCACGATTAGTGGTGGATGATATGATAAAATGTTACCATCTTAATTAAGTGATAAATTTTGCTCCACATGGTGCAATCCATTTTGGCTCACCCTGTTACATCCAGAGTAATCTACAAAAAAGAACGGTGGTTTTGAAGCTTTCCAGGAATAGCATTAACGCATGGCAACATATAAAAGATTTCACAAAATTATCGACGGCCATCGCGGTACGGAAAAAATGGATAGACCCATATATATACTATATATATATTATATAGTATATATATATATATTATATATATTATATAATATATATTATATATATTATATATATATATATATATATATATTCTATTTTCAGTTGTTTATATAAAATTATAATATTGCTATAAACAAGATATAGGAAATAATTATTATAATAAAAGCACTATATGCTGTCAAGTTCTTTATAATGCCACGTCAGTGTAAAACAAAAATATCTTTTTTAACCCAGAATTTTGTTATGTATGTGGAGAACTTACATTTAAGACGCAACAATGTAGCTTGTCACCATTAGTTAGAAAGGCTTATGAAATTGACTTTGGGTGTAAGGTTGGGGACCAGGATAGAGCCTGGGCTCCTATATATATGCTGCTGCAAGTTCATGTTAGAGGAATCTGAGAAACTGGTTAAAAGGAAAACAGCCGTATGAAATTTGTTGTACCTACGATTTGGCGTGAACCGACAAATCACATAACGGATTGTTACTTCTGTTTGACAAATGTGCAGGGGTTCTCTTCAGAATTCAAACATTGTACCCAGTATCCAAACCTACACACCGAATGCACCAGTTCCTCATTCAGATGAACTTCCTGTACACCTTCCGAAGAATTTACTGTTGACCTTCAGAGGATGAATCGATTCCTAGGACACAAAATATCAAGATCCCTGACTTGAACATCAACTTCTATGACAGTGGTTCAATCATGAAATCACACAGGAAGGAGCTTAAACAAACCGATCCTTTTTGGGGTTCATTGGAAACAACAGATCTAACTTTCCTTCAAAGAAAAACAAACAGAAACCCCTCCAAGAAGAAAATTGTGACTTTCTAGGCTTCAGGGCTGGAACCTATTAGAGAAAGGTGTAAACATTAGTTCATGTAGAGGAGACAGAGACAGGTTTTTGGCACTTTTTGCGCAGAAGATGGCAATTGTATATTATGCTGTCTATGTGAATAGCCATATTTTTGGACAGGCATTGGAATTAGCATAAACCAACAGAGTGGCGTCTGTTTATTGATTCCTCCAAACCGTAGTCTCAAGGCAGTGCTATTCCATATAGGTAATGTTTTTCCATCTGTTCCTGTAGCATATTCTCACAAATACATAAGAAACGTAACGAAGTTATGATACTTAACCTAGTTGAGTATGCAACATTTAAATTACACATTTGTGGGGACCTGAGGTCATTGGACTATTACAGGCATACACATGGATACACAAATTTCTACTGGCTACTCTGCGATGGGATAGCCGTGCAGAAAATGCATTACATTCAGAAAAAGTTGCTCAAAGACATGATTTCAATCTTGGGACCAAAAACAATCAAATGAACATATTGTGAATCCGGAGTTTGTCTTTCTTCCACCTCACATTAAACTTGGTTTGATGAAAATATTTGATAAAAGGCTTCTGAAAAGAAGGTTTGTAAATCTGCATTTCAGAGAACAAATTACAATTTAAGTGAGGCAACGATAAAAAAAGAAGGGTTTTTTTATTGGCCCTCAAATTAAGCAGTCTTCCGAGATGGAGAGTTCGAAAGAAAACTGTCAGAAGGAAAAAGTTGGTGTTAAAAAAAAGTGGTGCTCAGGTTTCTTGAAATGGGAAATGTTGAAACCTAGGAATATCTTGTATGTCACATTGTGGATTGCTTTCGTGATATAGGTTGCAATATGTCTTTAAAACTACATTTTATGGACTCTCATCTAAACTTCTTTCCCCCCAACCTTGGCGCAATTAGTGATGAGCATGGTGAAAGGTTTCATCAGGACTTCCCTATGTTTGAAAAGCATTTCAGTGGGGATGGAATGGAAAGTATGCCTTACTGAATATTGCTGTCTTCTTATGCTAGGGACACACCAACAAGATGCTACAAGAGGATAACAGACTAAAAAATCTATTTTAGAGTGTGCTTGCTATAATAATCAAGACACTGTTACAATCAATGTAACCAATATGTATAAAAATGAGGAGTGTGTCTACAAAAAAAAAAAAAAAAAACGATACGTGATGGAGCTATTTGGTTTTCATAATAAATGTAACAAGCACCTTTTATTTATACAGAATCACATATTTTCATGAAAAGGACAGAAAAAAATTTAAAATTTGTTGTGCAGCATTATAAATCTAGTTTCGATATATAAAAGGTTCTAATAAGGAATTTCTTAGCTTGTTGAAACCCACAGAGATGACATCCCGATGGTGACCACTTAACAGAATGCATTTAAATAGCATAACCGAGGAGCTTGCTCGTGTGACAAAAAAAAAAGATTCACAGAAGTGGAAGCAGCCTTATCAGCAATCCCTGGCAATAGCACTGATAGTGACGATGGTGGCTTTTTAGCAAATAAATCTACTGAAGATTAAGAGGATCTGGATATGTTAGACTTTGATAAGTTCATGGACGAAATTGCATTGACATCTCATTCAGCTTCAAAGGAAAAGGAACCCTATCGAAAAAACTGAAGAGACAGTCATCAAGGAGTAAGGATAATTCAAATTTGTAATCTGTGAAAGAGGAGATGAAACTCTACGAAAACATGGAGATGCTGCCTACAGCAGAGAATCCTTTCATGTGGTGGCATGAAAATGGACCAAGGTATCCATTATTATCAGTGCTTGCAAGCAAATATTTATCAGCCCCTCCCTCATACAGTCGAGAGCGAGACTGTATTTTTTGTGTAGGCTGGGAATGTAAAACACGCCAAAAAAGGAACAGGCTGCTCGCCAAATAGCTAGTGAAAGCTAATGTTTTTGCATCACAATTTTGAGAATTTTTGAATTTGAATATTGAATGATATCTATCTTTATCTTAAAGGAGCATATTATTATTGTCATATTTGAGTAATAGCGTTTTTTTATTTTGTCTTTTCAGCTGATCAATTGAGGTCTCTTCTTTCATTATTTTTATTCTTTATATCTCCTGAAGTAGAAGAATCTTCTTGTAAATTGTAATGATATTGAAACATAAAAGCCTAGCTAGTAAACGGCATAACTTTGTTAATACTTGCTGAAAATGGAAAATGAATATTTTATTGAAATAACACAAAGCATATTCCATTTCTCTCCTATCATTATAATTTGCTTTATTATTCTTCATGCAAAATTTTCCTTTCCTTTGCGATCTTGCTTTTCTTTTGTTTCCTTTAAATATGAATAAATGCTAAAGTATTGGTTGTAAGGGGGGGAAAAAAATGCAATCCTGAGTTGCCTAGTACACAAATGTTCTTATTTATTACTGTGTATTTATTGATATTAATTAAAAGTATCGTATCAGTATCAGCACCTTTAGAAAATAGAGTAATTCGGTATCGTGCCTCTTTTCTGGTATGGTACCACCTAATATATATTATATACTATATATATATATATATTTATATATATATATAGTATATATATATATTATATATATGATATATTATATTATATACTATATATATATATATCGCTATATTATATACTATAAGTATATATATAAGTATATAATATATATATATATATATATATAATATATATATATAGTATATAATATATATTATTATATATATATTATATATATATATATATACTATATATATATATATATTATATATAATTATATAATTATATATATATATATATATATATATATACTATATATATATAATATATATATATTATACTATATTATATATATTATATATATAATATATATTATATATATAATATATATTATTATATATATATATATACTATATATAGTGTCGGGGGTTGACTTGGGACAGTTTAGGTATATCTTGGTCTCCCGACTCTCCCCATATGCACTTTTTGGAATTTTCTTTTTTTCTGAAATTCAAGGCCATATAGTAGGTATAAAGCACACAGAAAAAATAATAATGTAATTCTAATAATATAGTTTTTACTTAAAGTTTTAAATAAACTCATTCGCTCAACTTGAAGGGGTCTAAATCGGACACGCATTGAGGGGTTGAAATCGGACATCTGTTAAATCCTCTTAGTTAAATTCAATTTATATATTTTAATTTTTTACTTAATATAATATTTGTTTTATATATATTAAAATTAGTATAGTAATAATAATGTCAATAAATGATACATAAAATTAAGATAAAATGTGGTGGTCCGATTCACCACTCTCCGCTCAAAAATTTTTTCAAGTTTGAAATTTTATTGTTCATACAAAATTGTAATCTTGATTTCGATTTCTTGTTATATAATAACTATTTATTATTTAAGTTAATTATACATAATAAAAATGTCCATAATAATACATAAAATAGACGAAAACAATGGTGTCGATTCCCCCCATCATCAATTTTTACGACGGGGTGAATCAGACCAAGTTAGGACCCCGTGATTTAGCCACTAGTACTGTTGGAACAAAAATTTACTTTGCCGGTTAAAGCTAACATACTCGAGTGTATACACTGGAAAAATAATTAAAATCCATCCACAAATTTTTCATTTTATAACAAAGTTAAAAAAACCTCACATTTTTCAAAAGTGAAAATTCTATTGAAGCGCCATTTTATACCCAAATTTATTATATTTTTTAAAAATATAAAAACTCTGTAGAATTAGAGATGATCTAAATAAAACTTGTAGTACTACCGCGTGGCTATTAAATGAGCGAAAATTTTTATTTTTTATTTTATTTAAGTGGACGAATAAACCCCTCTAAAAAGGTGGGCCTGGTCACCCCGCCCGATGCTATTATATATATATTATAGTATATATATATATATATTATAATATATTATATATATATATATATATATATATATATATTATATATATATATTAGTAGTATATATATATATATATGAGATTTATAGAAGTTGGGTTTTTAAAGAATTGAATTTCACAAGGTTGAGACGACTCCACAGAGAAATTCTATCCAGATCAATAAGAAATAGAATCAGAAAGTTAAGACGAGAGGCAATTCTAGAAGTAAAATTGGGTGTAGAATTGAAATGAGTTGAAAAATGAAGGGTCAAGTCATCGGCATATGGGTGGATAGAGTTTGATGTGCGGGTGAGATCATTACTGAAAAGTAGGAATAAAGTAGGAGATAAGATAGAACCATGAGGAACACCCCTATTAAAGAAAAAGTAGTCGCCCCATCAACAACAGCCGATTTTGAGCGATTTCAAAGAAAACTAGACATACCGTAAGTAAGCAAAGAGAAGGAGGGGAGCTTGGAAAGTAATGACGTGTGCCATACCTGGTCAAATGCTTTGGATTTTTCAAGCGCCACCGACGCAAGGTTCTCCCTTAGTTTCTTAAAAACTTAAATCAGGAAGAAAGGAAAGTAAATCGCCAGTAGACCTCTAGCGCCGAAAGCCATTCGAATAGAAGTGAATGAGATTCCAGATGATCTAAGAAATGAGAGTTGAAAAGGGTTTTAAAGATCGTAGATAGAATACATGTGAGAGCTATAGGCGACTAGATATAGAAAAACAGAAAAAAGAAAGATCAGAGCGCTTTCGCCTTTTTTCGAAATATGTTGGACATGTGCGTGCTTCCAACACTGAGAGAGTGTTAGTATTGAGACAGAGAATATAGTTGAACGAGGGGCGGGGTCAACAGGAAGGCATACTCGCCTCAAAACTTGGGGAGGAATGCCATCCGAGCCACCCGCCTTCCTAACGTTCGAGGAGGAAGAGGAATGCCAGAATCGTCCAGGGTTGAGTTAGAGGAAAATAGGAGGCGGCAAAATTAGAGATTTGCATTTATAGTTGGAGAATTAGCACAGAACCATCCGATCCAAATGAAGGAGGAAAGGCAGATTTACAGAAGTTGGTTAGAGATGTTTTCGGCAGAGAGGCAGAAAAGAATTTGTAGCAGAGAACTATATATATTAGTCAGGTAAATTTATCTAATATATAGTATATGTAAATATTTAAAATATATAACTATATAATATATATATATCTATATATTTTATATATATATATAATATATTACTATATACTATATATTATATAATTATATATACTATATATAATATATAATATATATATATAATACGGTAATACTATATACTATATATATATAGTATAATAGTATATATATATAACCTTATATATATATATATATATATATA
>JABUQX010022298.1:7500-10000 GCA_015478945.1 Trachelipus rathkii
AGATAACTATACGTAGGAGGGGGGGAAAGAGGACATCACCGCGCCGTTTGAAAGCGAATGCAAATTACGACACATTAGGGTACAATTCCAAGAAAGTGTAAATGTTTTAGCAGGAAAATTTCCTGACACTTAATATTGACCTTTGATTCTTCCTTCTTTTCGCGCATCGCCTTCACACATGAGGTTGACTTTAGAGAATTCTCGAACCTCCCTATAGCTTGAGTGCTTTGTTAGATGTTCGAAAGCTTTTGTAACTTTTCTTTCCAATCTCCTTACCCCTTCTTCACCATGTGCCCTCACGGTCTTTTCAAGCACACCACTCGAACATTTTCAGTTAACTGAATATAAAAAATGTCGAAACAAACATAAACCCTAACAAATTGGTAGATCTTCCTTGAAAGGGCGGCATAAATAAAAAAAAAAATTATGTCCGCGTATATTCCTCACCTGCGCCCAGTAAGGACTGTAGGAGTTTGCGGCCACTGGGAGTTGGGGGTTTGATTACAAACCAAGAAATTGCCGCCATCTTCCTGCTGGTGAAGCCGGTCTATTTTATTTATTCTTTAATTTCTGTGTTTTTCTGTAATATTCAAGAATCTTTATTTTATATTTTCCACTAGCTAAACCCACCGTCATCTTCCTTAGGGTCTCTCTTTGATCTTTTGATAGCAACATTGCTGTCCCCCCAGTATACAGATTTCTATCTTCAAATAATTTTTGAGCCAAAACGAGTTGGAAAATGCGGTATTTGTGCACAAAGACACAATGCTTATTCTCAATTTTTTTCTAATTCAGCAAGCCATCCTAATTTCCAACATATGGCTTAGGCACTCTTGGCCATAATCTACGAAACTAATTCATTTGTTTTGTTTATTTATGTAGTTCTCGTAACCTTTGCCTAAACTCCAAAACTGAAAACATTCTCTGCTTCTTCTTCTCTATTCTCTGAAAAATCCTCGTTTGAGATGATTCAATTTTTACCCACTGTCAATGGCTTTCTTGTAGATTATCAGAGATACGGTCGGGGAGGGCTTTCTTTCTTTTCTTTCCATTTTTCTATTCAGAATAAAAAAGTTGCAGATAGTGCAGTTCTCTAACCAGTAATCCTTAATAGTTTTGGGTTGAACCAAACATTGGCTCACCTTTTTCCTGATTTTGAAATTAAGGCATTTGTAATCCTTCTTCCTAAAAACCTTTGAAACTATTTATTTTAAACCGTGGCTGGGCCCTTTGTTTTAAAGGGTTTTTCCTCCAATCATCTACTTCTTATATCTACATCTTGTTCTATCTCTCCAAGCCTTCCGCATGCAAGACCCCCCGCCTACAGTGAGGAGATCACTTTTTCCTTTACATATTTTTGTGATTTCTTGGCATAATTTTATTAAATTTTCTCAATGTTAATCGTTTCGGCAGGATAAGACCCTCTGAATGAGTAGAACGCATTGCTGAAGTGATTCTCTCTGTACATGCTATTCCCTTCCTTTCAACTTGAAACACAAGTTTGTTCTCTTACTATTTTTCCTTCCCGCAGGGACATTGTGCCTTAAAGAATTAACTGTCTCTTACACACACCAGAATCCACATGTCTTCTTTTACCCATTATGAGTCATGATAAATCTGATGCCCCACATAACACAAAGAACTCTTTTTATTTTCAAAAATGGCAATAATGCTTACTGGCTCCTCTTAATCAAAATCTTTAATGGCATTTTTTTTAAACACATTTTCAGCCTCCCAACTTTGCCTACATCCTCAAACTCTCCCAATGGTTTATCAGTGATTTCCACAACTAGTTCTTCCAAACGGCATCACTGCTGTCTTTTCATCTTTTAAAACTGAACTCATTGCTTCAACCTTTATCTCTCTAATTCCACCTTAGAATATTTGGTAACACTTCCTTCCTCTCCAGCTCTCTCCACCTCATTTATTCCTAATATTTGTTAACGGTTCTTTCTAAAGATGTGATTTCTCTCGCTCTCTCTCTTGTTTTTCTCTTCTCCTATTCTTTTCTTTCTCTGTTCTCTTTATCTCTGTGTCTTCTCTCTGTTACGTCTTGTCTCTGTCTTGTCCTGTGTCTGTCCCGATCTTCTGCTGTTCTCTTTTCTGCTCTATTATCTTCGTCTTTCTTCTCGTTTGTTTTGTTCTGCGTCGATCTCTAAGTTATTTCTTTTGTTCTTCGGACTCTGTTCTTTTGATCTTTTTGGTTTCTGGTTTTCATATGTTACTGATTCTCTTGTTTCTCTGTTTTTTTCTTTGTTTCTTTCTGTTTCGTTCTCTCGTCTTCTCTCTCTTTTCTTTCGTCTCTCTGTCTCTTGTGTCTTATAGCACTTAAGAATTCTTACAGTCCTGGCGATATTTCACCTGTTGTTCTTAAATCATGTGTTTCTTCTGAGCTTCTTGCTTCCCTTTGACTTGGTAAACTGTTTCAACTATTTCTGTCAATCCCTTTGCTGGAAGAGTGAACTCATTTCAATATGTGTTCGAAAATGGGGGGGGGGGA